>JAJOOO010006276.1:0-47304 GCA_029582685.1 Solanum piurae
TTTGTGGAAGTACTTTGACTAATCGAATATAATCGTGGGTTAAAGTAAAGTCTAAACCATTTTCCTCGTGGGATCGACCCCAACCTACAAGTTGGGTTATTTACTTGATAACGATCGCTTATGCTTCTTTAGGGAGGTGTAATTTGAGCGTATCATCCACAAAACTTACAATTTTCTAATTCACTATCAGTCTTGTAAAACAACATGCAACCATTAACACAATAATGAATTCTATCATACGTCAATCCTTACTTGGAAATCAAACACTTTGTCTGATAGAAGTTCTTAGGTATGTTAAACTCCAGATTAACTAGTTCACCCAAAAGATCAATCACTGAGTCCATAGCCACATTAGGAACATTCCAATCTGATTTAATATTCATTAATCTAACCGCAACTGACAAAGCAGAATGCGGACTCCCTTCACATAGTGGACGACTAGACTCTTCTAATTGATCATAAAAGCGTCTTGCTTCTTCATTAGGATCTTCATCAAAATATTGTTTGGGTTCCATCCCACTTTGAACCCTGAAAGCATCATTGATCATTTCATGAACCCTATCATGTTCTACCCTATCCTGTTCAACCCTAATTTGGCCATGTGGTGCAAGCATATTATATTAATCCACGTGCATCGAATAATAAAACATATCATCCAATCCATCTCTTTCTCCATGATCAATCCATACAAATATCTAGGCTTAAATCCATTACAGTACAAATGAACCATAACTGTATCTGGTTTAAAAAAAATTAGGAACTTACATGCACTACAAGGACACCTAACCAATCCATTATTCTTGAAAATGTCAAGAGTCATTGTATGTTCAATAAAATCTCTAACACCGTTAATAAACTCAGGTTTCAAACCAGCACCAGTTTCATAATGCATATTATCCATCCATAAACGATGATCCATCTACAAAAAAATAGATATTCAATTATATTATAAATTAAATTTAATAATAATTTTACTACATATACCTAATTGGTAATATAAATTAAGTCCAAGTTATTATAAATTAAGTCCAAGTCATTATAAATTAAGTTCAAAGTATTAATTATGTTAATTCTAATTAAGTCGAAGTTATTATAAATTAAGTCCAAAGTATTAATTAAGTTTAATTATTAAGTTCTAATTAATTATAAATTCAAGTTCAAGACCAACTTCAAGTTCAATTTCTAAAGTATATTCAAGTTCAATTTCTAAAGTATATTCAAGTTCATATTATAAAAGTTATTAGTTATATATAAAGTGTAAATCCAATAATTAGTTATATATTCAAATTCTAATTAAGTTCAATTAGTTCAAGATCTACAAAGTTAAAGCTTAATTAATTAATGAATACTAATTAATTAAGTTAAAATTAAGTTCAAGTTCTAGTTAAGTTCAAAATTGAGTTTATATTAATTCCTAATTAAGTTTTCAAGTTATTATAAATTAATTAAGTTTAACAAAGTTCTAATTAATATATATTAAGTTCAAATTAATTAAGCTCAATAAGAATTTCAAGTACTACAAAATTCTAATTAAGTTCAAATAAAATCCAAGTTCTAATAAGAATAAAAATTAAGTTCTAATAAATTAAAGTCAACAACATTTCAAGTTCATATTCCTAGTTAAGTTTAATTTATAGTAAATTCAAGTTATAATTAATTATAAGTTCTAATTAAGTTATAATTCAAATCCCTAAAATTCCAAATTCAAACTAGCCAGCTAGTGTCCCAAATTCAAACTATTAGTCCTAAAACATCAAATATAATTCAAACTAGTCCTAAATTCCAAATTCAAACTAGTCTTAAAATCACAAATTCAAAGTACTCCTACAATTCAAAAACCAAACTAGTGCTAAAATCCCAAATTCAAACTATTAGTAGTCCTAAAATCTCAAATATAATTCAATCTAGTCCTAAATTCTAAATTCAAACTAGTCTTAAAATCACAAATTCAAACTAGTCTTAAAATCACAAATTCAAACTAGTCCTAAAATCCCAAAATCTAACTTGTGCTAAAATCGTAAATTCAAACTAGCTAGTTATTCCTAATACCAAATTCAAACTATCAGTCCTAAAATCTCAATAATAATTCAAACTCTAGTTAGTCCTAAAATCCGAAAATCAAACTAACCCAAATAATACCCAAATTCAAACAACTCCTTAGATACCCTAATTCAAATTAATCACACAATCCCAAAATCAAACTAATTAACTCAAGAAATGCCCAAATTCAAACAAATCATAAGATACCCTAATTCAAAATAACCCTAACATTAAAATTTTCAATTCACTCACTAACTAATAATCCCTAATTCAAACTAACAATCAATAAACACAAAATCAATAAACTAATTACAATTAAATAACTAACAAAAACAAATAGAGCTCAAATTGATTATTTTTTTTATAAATAAAACCCTAACCTTAGCTTAAAGGAGAAGGAGAGAATGAATGAGAGAGGGGAAGGAGGCGGCGGCGGCAGCTCCGGTATGTGAGGCGGCGGCGGTAGCTCCTCACGACTCCAATCGGCGGCAGCAACAGACGGAGGGACGGCGGCGGCGGAGTGGAGAGAAGGAGAGGAGAGAATGTGAAAATGAAAAATTGGGGAGAAATGGGGGAGAAATGGGGGAATCGCGTCTATAATATCAGAGATTTATTGAAAAGCGACGGACAACATCACTAAGTCCGTCGCTTTTCATTAAATAGTTGACCAAACAATTTGACCAAAAAGCAACAGACATAGAGACGTTGTCTGTCGCTTATTTAAAATATTTGACCAAATAATTTGACCAAGAAGTGACGGACATAAAGATGCTGTATTTCGCTTTCATAAAAAAATAATTGGTAAAATTAAATAATTCAAAAGCAATGGACGGTGTGGCTATTGTTAAATTCATGTATAATTATTTTTAATTAAAAGCGACGGACAGCGTCTATATTTATATTAAATAAATAATTATAAATTTTATATATATTTGGCGCAAAAATCTACGGAAAAAAGTGACGGACTAAGAGATGTCGTCCGTCGCTTTTTGTAAAATAATTTTAAAAATAATTATTTTTATTAAAATGCGACGGACAATGTGACAAATGGCGTCGCTTTTTGGAGCGATGTCGTCCGTCGCTTTTTGGAGCGACGTCGTCCGTCGCTTTTTGGAGCGATGTCGTCCGTCGCTTTTTGGAGCGACGTCGTCCGTCGCTTTTTGGAGTGACACCGTCCGTCGTTTTTTTTGCAGCTTTTTAGTAGTGAATGTTGTCATTATTGTATCGTTTTCTTTTGCATTATTCCAACCCTCTTTTTCTATTCAATTGTAAATAATCTAAATTGTCTTCTTCTACTACTAATAATAATGGACATTTTGTGGACCAAAAGATAGTAAAAAATTGATCATGTCATGATAAAGAAAACATTTTTGTCAACAAATGCACATAAAACTTATGGATTGTATTCATTCTGCGGCAAATGAACAATTGAAATTTAAAAATATCTTTCATGTTGTTATAATATTTGAAATTATTAAGATGAAGACTTTTGTAATTATATTACATTATACTATATATGTATTATTAAAAGACGAAAGCTTCAAAGTGCAAAGTTAAATTATTATTTTGTTTTTACACTTTATTAAAATTTAATTTAAATATTAAACAATAACTGTTATTTTAAATCACCAATTATTGATCATTATGTCAAAAACATTGAGAAACTACAAAATTGAAGAAAATAGTCCAATGACGACCAAATTCATTTATTAAAAACCAATAATATGCAAGACTATTTTGAGAATATGAAAAAACTAATCATTATAGCATTGAATTGTATGTGAAATATATTTCTAAGTTAATGTCACTTGTTGCCGAAATGATTTTTGAACATTAGTAAAAAAGAATAATCATTTTTTAGAATTGAGTTCATAAACTTTACTATTTAATAAAGGGATAAAACATAAGTATCTCCTGAAATATGACCAAAATCCTAGTGCATCTTAACTTAACTAGGGTATTATATACCCCTAAACTATTTTAAAATGAAATAAATACACACTAATAACTTATGTGGCATAGGAGTGTGCACACTCTCTTGAAGGCAAGTGATGAGTGAACAAATTGGATACATGTTCTTTTTTAATTTGTAACTTTATAATTAGTTAGCACACATAATTATTAATATTAAAACTTATATATACTTAATTTTTTTCATTTTGTTTTTGTAAAATATTTATTTTGACTTCCTTATCACTTTAAATTTTTATTTTATTTCTTTCATTAATTTTTTATCTTTTCACTTTTCATTCTTTTTAAAAAAATTATGTGTAGTTTTTTTTTAAAAAAAATGTGTCCTTTAATCTTAAGGTTTTAATTTATTTATGTTTTATATGATTTTCTTCACTTATTTTGACATCCGTTCGAAATTAACTTATTTTAAATACAAGATATTTGGAATTAAATTTGAAATCAAATAAAAAATAATGACAAAGAAAATAAAAATAGTAAATAAATTAATAGAAAAATAAAAGAGAAAAAATAATCAATGAAGGTCAAAAAAAGAGGTTAAGATACAACGTAAAAAAAAATGTACATGTATTAATGTTAATTTAAATACACGATTTAAGAAGATTATTTTAAAATAAAAATAATATTTACACATGTGGTAGGCGCGTGTGTATAAACACAGTCAACTTAGGTGATTGAAGGAGTCACGTCAGCAAAAAAGACACAAAACTACGAAAAAAATAAGTTTAGGGATAATATGACTCTATTTAAATTAAGATATGTCACTTGAATTTTGATCATAATTCAGGAATACTTATGTCTTATTTCTTTAGTAAATATAAAGTCGGCAATAAAGATAAAAAAAAAATTTAAAAAAACATGCGGATTATTTTTGAGAATTTGAAAAAGGAAAAATCCTTTTGGCCTGAATTTTGCCTGAATGGTATTTTACCTTTGTGAAAAATTTACCCTTCTAACTTTAATATCTTTTAATTAAAAAATAAAAAAAAGATCAATTTATTTTAAAATAAAATAGATATTATAGATTTTTTAAATTTCTAGCCAAATTTACTGGCCATTTAACATTACCCATGGAATAAATCAATCATCTTGGCATTCTTTCTAGGTCAATGTCACCATTATGGCATTGATTTTTGAACGTATTATTTTTTTCTAATTTCATTTTTCATACTCCCTCCGTTCATTTTTATATGTCATCCCTTTCTATAAATAGTTGGTCCATAATACTTGTCAGTTCATAAAATCAATGCATAAATTACCATATTGTTCCTTTTTTACCCTTGTGAGTTATTAGCCTTGAAAATATACATTTGACCAACTTAGAAAATCTAAGTAAATGATTCATGTTCATTGGTTAAATTAATTAATCAAAATAAATTAATTCATATTCATTGATTGAAAACTTGAGTTCCAAAAAAATTAAATAAGGATAAAAGGGTAAAATTACATCATTTTTTAAAGCAAATGCAAAGTAAAGAGGTGACATATAAAAAGGAACAAAGGGAGTAATGCTCATTTAATATTTTTTATTTTCATATTTCAATAATAATAACAAATTCATGTAAATCACCCTTTTTAACTCCTTTAATTTAATTTTCAAGCTTTTCATAATTTTAAAAATGTTGGAATTTTTTTTTAGGAGTCACCATACATATTGATATAAACAAGGATAAGACACAAGTGCCACTAGATTATGATCAAAATCTTAGAGACATACCTTAACTTAACTAAGGTTCTATTACTCTCCAACCCCCCCCCCCCTCAACTCATTTTTAAAAAAAATTATACATCTTTTGACACCCATGGCACACTCCGTGAATTCACATAGTTGAGGCGTGTGAGAGATGTTTGAATGTCATGTAAGTCAAAAAAGTGTACAAAATTACAAAAAAAAGGTTTGGGGGTGATTTCACGTATCAGGACACTTCATCCAATACTAAGTGCCAACGATCGTAAAGTAGTAATATAACCCAACTAGAGTTGGGGTCGAGTCCCAAGGGAGTGGTTTGTAATTGAGAATCAATAGGCAAGTAAAAATATGCTCAAGTCAATCATATCTAAAAACATTTACGAATAAAAGCATGGTTTAAATTATAGGTGACACAAGTGTCAAATATCAAAGGGGTTTGGTTTCAATTATCAACTAAAACAGCAAATAATACGAAAATAACAATTATGGAGATGGGATTTTTGGGATGTGATAGGATTATGAGCTAAGATAGACAACTAGGTAATTGCAATTAAGAGTAAACAGTTGTGAATCGGTGAATAAGCTAGACTTTAGTGGGGATAAAATTTCTCTCGAACAATTTACCCCGAATCAAATTGGTTTCTCTCGAACACCAATAAGTAGCAATTAAGCACATCCTTCGTTTAATTCCATTCACTCTCGAGAGTTGAATGTGTCAAGAAGGATTTAGGGTTCACTTTCTCGAGTTGAACCCATGACAACCCAATACTCACAAACCATCGATTTAGTAATTTTCGTTTTGAAATCTCTCTCTCGAGCAAGCCAAAAACACGAAGTTAAGATTGTATTTGCAAGTACAACCCATTAAATTCAACCACAATTACTGAATGAAAATACCTTTAAACAACAATTAAATTATCAATTAACAATACCCATCAATTATATCAACTCATAATCACATAATCACACCCCAAGAATTGGAGTTTTAGCTAGACATCATAAAAAGGTAAAAATGGTTACCAAGTTGTGTTTCCATCAACTGGGTAGGATTGATATTGTTTTTACAAAGGTCTAAGATGAAGAATCTTCAACACCCACTTCCAATTTCTCATAAATGGAAATCTTCAAATCTTTAACGCTAAGGAAATATTGTCTCCAAATACCCAATTCTAAGCTCTCAATTTGAAAACTGAATGTTAGATTCTAAAACTGCATACTAAACTAAGAATTTAAAAACGTATTTATTGTTGTCAAAAATGTGTTGTGAAGGACCATTCGACGCAGTAATTCGGGATCGTCGATCCACTCAGCGATCCGCCCTTTGGTCAATTCCATCGCCTTTTTGCTTTGGCCTTCAGCATCTTCAAGATCTGTAACTTTGGGAGTTATGGTACTGCATCGCGGAACCGTTCGACGACTCGCCGATTACTCCTTTCTATCGCCGACTTGATTTTCTCCTTCAGGACTTGGCACACTGGAACATAAGGCGAGACATCAGCCATTCGGCGATTCGCCCAATCAGGCACTCCTCATGCCTTCTTTTCTTCGTCTTTTCAGCTGCCTTGTTCATTTTTTCTCATTAGTGTCCACGCTTTGTTCCTCAATCCAAATCAAAAAGGTCTTTTAAAGGCTTGTAACGGGGCTGAGTGCAAAGGTATGGTAATTTAGGTTTAGTGACTTCTATCCTCATGAAATGTGGTGTGAACAACACTTACTTTCCTTTTCTTCATAATTCTCATCCTTGCTCAAAAGTCATCCCATTATTCACATTTCATGGATTGTTGGAAACACAATTTTTTTTTGTATTTTCACAACTTTTTCATTCTTTTTCCTTTTCATTCTTTTCTTCTCTTTTTTTTTTGTATGGAGGTGTTCCATTTTTTTTTACAAAACCATGGGTCAAAGGGGACTTTCTTGCACTTCTTAATTTACCCTCTCTTTTCACCACATCCCCAACTTAGACTTTTGGCCTAAGTTTGCTATTCAAACAAACCACAAATCATGAGGATTATGGGTAATGGATCAAGAAAGGTCACAATGTCATCAAGTTTCTTCCAAGAAAAAGGTTAAGGTTCAAATGGTGCTCAAACGGGGTACACTCAATCATAAGGTAGGCCACAAAAGTGGTATACTATCAAATTGTTTCACACTCTTCAAAGTTGCCTAAGATCATGTCAAGAGATTGCCTCACTTAGTCAATCGTACCAACGGAGCAAATTTTAAGTGTCATCACACATGGTTCACGGTAAGCTCATCACACAAGGCATAAACACCAATGTCAAACAAGACTCGCTAGTGTTCAATGTTCATCACAATAGACTCAATTCGATACTTGGCTAGTCACAACGAGATGCAAAAAGTTCACATATTTTCTATGCAACTTCATTTGGCCTCATCGTAGCTGCACATTCACTTTTGTTCGACTATGAGCACTATTCAAGTCATCGGTATTGATCAAGACCGATACTCAAATTTGCAAGAGAACATCCACATTCAACACACACGAGGTGGCAATTTTTTTTTGGAAGGGTCCAAAAATCATTTATCATTAAAAACAAGGAGCCACAAGCTCAATCATCCGCAAAAATAGTGTAACATACAAATATTGCTCAAAACCCAAATATATACACAAAACAAGAGAGTCACAAAAGGTGGGCCTCACCCCACCACAAATAAAGTCATTTGTCCTCAAATGCAAACAAAATATCCATAAGTCAAAATAAAATAAGACAGAGAGGGAGGTAGAGAAAGAATCATGTCTACTCAGTCAATCTAATCATGTCTACTCAGTCACTCTATCTGTCTAGGTATCAGTGCCTAGTGCATCAATCTGTACTTGGGCATCAGTGCCCGGAGTAGTGCTTTGGTCTCGTGCATCAGTACCCGGAGTCACCTCAGAAAGAACAATAGTTGCACTAGGATCATCCAAGGGTGTATCCGCCAAAGAAGCTTGCACAGCTGTATCTACCATGGCCTCCCCAGTCTTAGTGAGGCCCTCATATGAAGCTTCATCAGCCACCTCAAGCATCTCCTCATCCATCTCCGCCTCAGACTTGGGATCAGCTGCCTTCTCAACTCTAACCTCATATCCAGTGGTAGGCGAAAGCATATCTGGTACATCTGGAATCTCCACCATCCCAAAGATCATGGACATTTCAGTGGACTTCAACTGATCCACGTCATTCATCAACACAGCAATAGCGGCCTTTAAGGTCGTCACCTCCTCGTTGGCCCTTTGGCCACGCTCACACACTACTATCCTAGCCGCAAGAGCGTCAATGGTAGTGCTAAAGGGTGTTAATGCATCAGCCAGGGCAGTCTAAATCATGCTCAGAATGGAAGCCTCGAGTCTGGAAGCCCGACAATCCACAGAATGGGCAAGATGCCCCATTCGGAGTAATGAAGCCTGAGTGATCGGGGCCCGAGAGACAGAAGCAGTAGCAGGTCTAGGAGGAAGTGAAACATCAGAAGAACTAGGAATAGTAGAAGGTACAACAAAGAAGTACTTGAAGACCCAGGGGTCGTAGTAGGCAATGATTCCTCTGCAGGTACTGAGTCTATGTCTAAACTAGGGGAGAGTCCACTAGGACTACCTTTTTCTTCTTTTCCACCTCATCCTTTAAATATTCTACCTCGATCCTCCGGATATAAGTACAGGATGTGGGAATCACTTCCACATCCTTCTTTGCATCTCTAGGGACCCGAGCCCGTCTGCATAGCTCAGTGATAAATACCAAAAAAGGGAGTGAGGTTTGGCGCTGCTTCGCCCTCATGACCATCTAATGTGCTATAATCATCCCAGATTAGGCCTCGTCTCATCAATGATGCAACCCAGACAGGCTGTCTTGGCATGCCGGAGAATTAACTCATTCTGGGATGGCATAATAGTATTGCTGATGAATCCAAACCAGAACCTTGCAGCTATGTTTAGATCCTTCTTCTCGATAGGTGCTCCAACTTCAGGCCATTTAGGGGCACCGTCTTATATGAGCGGAGCTAACCACTTCTTCATATTTTCTAATGTGGTAGTCCGGATCATGTGTTGGCAGTCGTCATCAATATCATCAAGACAGTGCAGGACAACATTGATAGCCTCACTATCACACTTGACCTTCTTTCCCCGAACCACTACATAATCAACCGGTTTAAATGTAGTTGCTTGCTTCTTTTGCTGAGGTATCAACGTTCCATAAGCAGCATAGAACTCCCACACCCAATTAGGAATGTAAGGGTCATGGGGCTTGGTAATGATCTAGAATTTATGAGCCTTCAGACAACTCATAATCTATGGGTACCTATCAATGACCTCATCGGTGAATAGACGCTTCTCCTCAATAATTTTCCTCAGCTCCTCAGTCTTGAATCTATTCATACACGTTGGGGGAGGACCCTGTACATGAGGTTCTAGGACTACAGCCTACTCTGGAGCTGGAGGAGAATAAGTGGTGGGCTGAGGAGTTCTGATCCTAGACAGATCATTCATTCTTTTTTTAACGCAACTCTGCCCTCTGTGCTACTACCTACTCATCATCATCAGAAGCTACAGTCTGAGGCTCTTGATGCTCACACTCACTCTCAGAAGTGGTGAGGTAAGTGTCATAGATGTCGTTACTGTCAGAGCTGGCCTCCGGTGAAGCAGGTGTTTTGACTTTACCCTTGCCTTTCCCACCAGTTGTGGGAAGTTTGGTAGTTATGCCTCTGGATGCAGCTGCATCCTGAATGAGTTTAATTCCCTTAGCCTTCTTTTGGGGTGGCATGTTTCTACCTGCAATACTTTGTCTAGCCATGTCTGCAAAACATCGGGAAAAAGTTAGAAACATTTCAATCAAAGGTACAAAAAAATAATTGCAGACTGACTCGCCGAACAAATCGGTGAGTCGCCGAATCACTTTGGCGAGCTAGATCAGGCTCGCTAAAAGGATTGGCTCAAAAATCTCAAAATAATTTGACAAGTCGGCGATGGGAAGGCCTTTCGGCGAGTGAGGATTAGCCCGCCGAAAGTTACAGTGCAATTTAAGCTGGAGGGGTGTAAACAAAGGGCAATCAAGAAGACTTTCGGCAAGTCGATGAGTGCCTTTGGCGACCTCAAGCTTCTCGTTGAAAGTTATAGAGTCACACAACAAGTTTAGCATGAAATTAAAGGCTAGATGGGGACTTTCGATGAACCGCCGAATGGTTTGGTGATCTCGACTCAGCTCGCCAAATGACCAAACGTGCCTACTTTCAACCCAACTTCTTGAGTTCAACCCCAAAAACAAAATAAAAGCATGCACTAGTCAAATTAAAACAAGACCCATAACACCCATTACCACGGGATACTCAGACTTATCCCAATTTTGCAAAATTTGGCGATTTGACATCTTTTGCCCTTAAAAATGACGTCACCCGCTCTATCATTGGGCAAATTACGTCATTTGGCACAACTATGGGTTACTTAGACTTCACCCAACTATACCCAACAACATGCAAGCACAACCCCATAAAATTAAACCAATTTTAAGGCATAAAATTATGGGATTTCAACAATCTAAATAATACGGGCAAAATTATCAAATCAAAACAGGCATTCAAATACACTAATCCTATTAGAGAGGCCCAGCACACTTCAAGAAGATAAGATCATTGCAAATGAGTACAAAATGGTTGAAAATAAACTCGGGGTTCGAAAAACCAACCTTTAATACCGATTAATCAAGACTGAAATGCTAGGTGGAAAAGTAATCCCAATCCGAGCACAAATCAATGACTAAAATACTACTAGAAATGCAAAAATATAGAAACTAAAGTGCGGGTGTGAGTTTGTGAAGATTTAAAGTGAGGAAAAGTGAGGATTTTAAAAGTTTAAACCTTTGGCCTTATATAAACCGCCCAGTTCTCGCCCAATAGGCAACATTAGTAGTGCTCGCCGACACACTCGGTGACACGCCAAGTGGTCACTTAACTCGCCGAGTTTTACAGGACCTCCAGTTAATGTGGGGGTCCAAACGGCGGTATAGGTCGCGATCGCTAACCTGGTCGGTGATTCGCCAATAATTTCCTGGGCTCGCCGAGTTTTATATACTCCAATGAAAAATTTTCTTGAGTCCAACAGCGGTCTGGATTGGGGTCGCCAACCTTTTCAGTGATACTCTGATTGGACCTTAAGCTCACCAACCTTCAATTTTCACACACTTTCCACACTTTGATGTGCACATTCAACACACCATTATTCTAAACTTAAAAAGAAAGAAAATAAAACTTGGGTTGCCTTCCAAGCAGTGCCTTAGTTAACTTTGTGGCATGACGTAACTCCTCATTGAAACTTCATCTTTAGGGTTGACCTTAGTGTCACTAGGTAACCCCTCTTGTTGTTTCGGGCAGTGATGAGGCAATACATGACCCATGAGGTTTTCAATTAGCCGGATAGATCTGGAGTGATAGACAATCATCTGGTTTAGCACTTCGACATTCTCCTTCATCTCTTCCAGCACTATATCATGCTCATTGACCTTTTGGGGAATGATTAACAGTGTGTCCTCGACACGTTTATTCTCATTGTGTTTAGACTTTCTCCGCTCATGAGGGGGTATGTATCTATCTTTTCTTTTGCACTGAACTTCAATCTCCAATATCTTCTTGGCGAAATCATCAAGATGAGTTAATAGTGGGGCAAAATAGTGGTCCTCTTCTATTTCTTGATTACTCTCAGTCATTTTGGCCACCGTTGTTACCAACTATGCTCCAAGTCTCTGCTCAAAATAGCAACATAAAAACCAAAACTAAATATTAAGTAAGTTGAACTATAACTAACAAGAACAAAATTCAACTTAACTAAAAATTCTCAACTAACACCACTCCCCGACAGTGGCGCCATTTTGATTTCACGTATTAGGACACTTCATCCAATACTATGTGTCAACGATCGTAAAGTAGTAATATAACCCAATTAGTGAGTTGGGGTCGAGTCCTAAGAGAGTGGTTTGTAATTGAGAATCAATAGGCAAATAAGAATATGCTCAAGTCAATCATAGCTAAAAACATTTATGAATAAAAGCATGGTTTAAATTATAGGTGACACAAGTGTCAAATATCAGAGGGGTTTGGTTTCAATTATCAACTAAAAAAACAAATAATACAAAAATAACAATTTTGGAGACGGGATTCTTGGGATGTGATAGCATTATGAGCTAAGATAGACAACCGGGTAATTGCAATTAATAGTAAACAGATGTGAATCAATGAATAATCTAGACTATAGTGGGAATAAACTTTCTCTCAAACAATTTACCCCGAATCAAATTGGTTTATCTCGAACACCAATAAGCAGCAATTAAGCACAGCCTTCACTTTAGTCCATTCACTCTCTCGAGCTGAATGTGTGAAAAAGGGTTTAGTGTTCACTCTCTCGAGCTGAACCCATGGCAACCCAATACCCAAAGACCATCTATTCATTAATTTTGTTTTTAAAACCTCTCTATCGAGCAAGACAAAAACACGAAGTTAAGATTGTATTTGCAACTACAACCCACTAAATTCAAGCACAATTACTGAACGAAAACACTTTAAACAGCAATTAAAGTATCAATTAACAAAACCCAGCAATTATATCAACCCATAATCACACCCCAAGAATTAGGGTTTTAGCTAGACATCATAAAAAGGTAAAAATCGTTACCAAGTTGTGTTTCCATCAACTGGGTTGGATTGATATTGTCTTTACAAAGGTCTAAGATGAAGAATATTCAACACCCACTTCCAATTTCTCATAAATGGAAATCTTAAAATCTTCAAATCTTCAAAGCTAAGGAAATATTGTCTCCAAAACCTCAGTTCTAAGCTCTCAATTTGAAAACTGAATGTTAGATTTTAAAACTGCATATTAAACTAAGAATTTAAAAACGTATTTATAGTTGTCAAAAATGTGCTGCGAAGGACCATTCAGCGTAGTAAGCCGGGATCGCCGATCCACTCGGTGATCCGCCCTTTGGATAATTCCATCGCCTTTTTGCTTTGGCCTTCAGCATCTTCAAGTTCTATAACTTTGGGCGATATGGTACTTCATCACGAAACTGTTTGGCGACTCGCTAATTACTCTTTTCTATCGTCTACTTGATTTTCACCTTCAGAGCTTGGCACACTGAAACATTAGGCGAGACATCAGTCATTCGGCAATTTGCCCAATGGATTAGGCGATCCTCAGGCCTTCTTTTCTTCATCTTTTCAGCTTCCTTGTTTCTTTTTGCTCATTAGTGTCCATGCTTTATTCTTCACCCCCTCTTTCTAAGACTTATTGATTTTAGTGTTTTGGTACAAGGACTTTCAGGTTCTAGGGGTTGAATTTGTGCGATGATTATGTTAGTTTTTTTGTTAGACCTTCGAAGTTTATGGGAACTCCATATTTAGTTAGCCATTTAAAGTGCTTCCTTATCTTTAAAAGTTTTGGTTTTCTAAAAAATGCTTAGTTGGGTTGTAGTAGTGGTTCTCCCACCCGAGGGTTGGTGTGTGTTCCAATCACAGTGGTTTGGGTCGTGACAAAGTTGGTATCAAAGGCCTAGGTTCATTGATCTCAGTGCACTAAAATGAGTCTACTAGAGTCTTGCAAAACGGAACGGATATGTCTGTACTTTCCTTTGAGAGGATACAAGACTTTAGGAAATTCCTCTGTCTTCTTCTCCTTTCGTGCTATGACCTGATTCCAATTGGTATTTGGTGATCCAAATTGGTATCTAACCTCCTTTACTATTCTGTACGCAGATGGTTAACACGCGATCGCCCCCATCAATGAGCCAGCTGACAAGTCCGCAGCAAGAGGTCGTGGCCAAGGAAGGGGAAGGGGAAGAGAAAGGGGCAGAGGCCGAGGAAGAGTGGAACCCGGTAGGGGTTGAGACCCAGCTGAGAATATTCCTAGGGAAGAGGCCCCTCCTGCACCCCAAGAAGAGGTAAAAGAGAATTTGGAGATTGAGGACGAGGAGGATGTTGGACCGGAAAAGGATGTACCGACTGGGAATACTGGCGTTCCTCCCTTATGCCCAGTATTAACTCAGCAAATCATGACTTTTCTGAAGGGGTTGGTCGGCCCTGGAGTCCTTCCCACTGTGCAAGCTGCTCCGATCAACCGCCCTTTTATTGCTAGTATTCCCAGAGTGGATGGAGTATTATGCACTGATGCCTTCTTCCGTCCCCTATTGGGTCATGTGATGACTGGTACTGAGCATGAGATGTTGACTATGTTTCTAAAGCTGAAGTAGCTTGTTTCCATGGTTATGAGAGTAAGGATGCCTATGAGTTCATTCTGAATTTTTATGAGAGGCTTGACAAGTTAGGCATTGTACACCAGCATGGAGTAGAATTCGTGACCTATTATCTTCAATGTGAGGATAAGCAGTGGTGAGCAGGGTGGTATGATTGTAGGAAACTTTGCCCTGTCCAGATATGCTACACATTTGGTGACTATAGAGGAGGAGAGGATTCGTCTATTCATCAAGGGATTGAACCCCGAGTTACATGTATTGTCCGTTCACAAAACCTTTATAGGTAAAAGTTTTAATGAGGTGACAGACTTTGTGAAGAAAGTGGAAGGAGTTAGACGTGATGGGTAGGCCAAGGCTTTGGCTAAGAAGCCCAAGAGCACAGGTAACTTTCATGGTTCCTACTCTAGAGGTTTAGGTAGGCCGACACTTGCAACCCGGCCTATTCAGTTAAGCATGCCCGCTTCTACAGTTGGCTACTCGAGAACTCCACAGTTGAATCTTATTCAGGATGGTCAAGGAGTCGCACCTGCGTCTGGCAGCAGACCGTCTTTGACAATTATGGAGAGCATGGACATATGAGGAGAGATTGTCCCCATCCGTGCATGTCTGACACTGTGCAGCAGCAGACTAGAGCAGTGGTACCAGTGGGAAGTGGTAGTAATGGTAGAGGGTATCCACAAGGTGGGTGATAAGGAAATCAGTGAGGCCGTAGAGGCTGGGGAAATGGTAATGTAGGTAAAGGAGCAGCGCATACAGGTAATGAGGTCGCCCGTCAAGATGACAAGGGTCATTGTTATGCCTTTCCGGGCAAGACCAAGGTTGAGGTGTCTGATGCAGTGATCACATGTACTATTCTTGTATGTGACCAGATGGCTACTGTCTTGTTTAATCTGGGTTCTACTTATTCATATGTGTCAGTTCAGTTTGCCTTGGGATTTGATGCGATTTGTGATTTGCTTGATGCCCCTATCCATGTTTCTACCCCAGTTGGAGAGTCTGTCATAGCCACTCATGTCTATCATACTTGTCCTATCTTGTTTATGGGTTTTCAGACTTGCGTTGATTTGGTTAATCTGGATATGTCTGACTTTGATATTATCTTAGGCATGACTTAGTTGTCCCCCTATTATGTAAGTATGTGACTCTAGAGATCCAGGGTAGGGAAAAGTTAGAGTGGGAAGGGGTGTACAAGCCTAAGCCAACTAAGTTCATATCTTTCGTTCGGGCTAGGAAACTGGTGGAGCAGGGGTGTTTGGCATATTTGGCTCATATTTGGGATGTTGATGCTGAGTCTCCCTCTATTGAGTCCATTCATGTAGTGTTTGAATTCAAGAAAGTGTTTCCTACCAATTTTCCTAGTATGCATCCAGATAGAGATATAGATTTCTGCATTGACTTGGACCCGGGCACTCGCCCCATCTCCATTCCTCCTTATCGCATGGCTCCAGCAGAATTGAGAGAGCTTAAGGCTCAAATCCAGAAGCTTATTGATAAAGGTTTCACCCATCCTAGTGCTTTCCTTTGGGGTGCTCCTGTCTTGTTTATTAAGAAGAAATATTGTAGTATAATGATGTGCATAGACTACCGGTAGTTGAATAGGGTCACCATTCGAAATAAGTATCAATTGCCTCGGATAGATGATCTATTTGACCAGTTGCAGGGTGCATCAATTTTCTCTAAGATTGACCTAAGGTCTGGTTACCATCAGTTAAAGATAAGGCCTGAGGATGTACCCAAAACGGCCTTCAGGACCCGTTATGGTCACTATGAGTCCTTAGTGATGTCGTTTGGGTTGACCAATGCCCCCGCAGCCTTCATTAGTTTGATGAACGGTGTGTTCAAACCATTCCTGGGTTCTTTTGTTATCGTCTTTATTGATGACATCTTGGTTTATTCGAAGAGTAAGGCAGAACATGTCGACCATCTTCGTATCATTTTAGGTGTCCTTGGGAAACAGAAGTTGTATGACAAATTCTCTAAGAGCGAGTTCTGGTTGACTTCTGTATTCTTTTTTGGGGCATGTGGTTTCAAAGGAAGGGGTAATGGTTGATCCCCAAAAGATCAAAGCAGTCAAGAACTGGGTCCGACCTTGCTTTGTGACGGAAGTTAGGAGTTTTGTGGGACTCAACAGCTACTACCTACGATTTGTGAAAAAAATTTCTTCTATTGCCACGCATTTAACAAGGATGTCCAAAAAGGAGGTGACTTTAGAGTGGACTGACAAATGTGAAGAGAGCTTCCAAAAGCTCAAGATTCTTTTGACTACAACACCTATTTTGGCACTGTCGGTGGAAGGTAAAGATTTCATTATTTATTGTGATGCTTCACATTCATGTTTGGGTGTTGTGTTGATGCAGGAAATAAATGCCATAGCTTATGCATCACGACAGCTGAAAGTGCATGAGAGAAATTACCCAACACATGATTTGGAGTTGGCAGCGATAGTGTTTTCTCTCAAGATCTGGTGACATTACCTTTATGGTGTCAAGTGTGAGGTATTTACTGATCATCGTAGTGTACAACATGTATTCACTCAAAAAGGACCTAAATTTGAGGTAGAGAAGGTGGATGGAGTTACTCAAAGATTATAATGTTATCATCCAGTATCATCCGGGTAAGGTTAATGTGGTGGCAGACGCACTAAGCCAGAATACGGTAAGTATGGTTGGTTTAGCTTGCTTAGGTGTGTCCAAGAGACCCTTGGCCAAGAAGATTCAGGCCTTGGAGTCTAAGTCCATGCAGTTAGGCATCTCAGAGAAAGGTGGGGTGTTAGCTAGCATTGAGATTAGGTCCACATTCATTGAGAAGATCAAGGCCAACCAGTTTGAGGATGAGAATTTGAATGAGCTCAAAGAGAAGACAGTGTCTGGTAAAGCACAAGATGTGGTTCTTGATGAGGGAGGTGTGCTCAGTTTTAAGGGAAGAATTTGTGTTCCTTGAGTGGTTGACTTGATTTAGAGGATGTTGACAGAATCCCATGGTTCACAGTATTTCATTCATCCGGGTGTGACCAAGATGTGGTGATATTTGAAACGACTTTATTGGTGGCCTGGCATGAAGAAAGACATAGCTGAGTTTGTGGCTAAGTGCCAAAACTGTCAGTAAGTAAAGTATGAGTACCAAAGGCCTGCAGGTTTGCTTCAGCGAATGCCAATTCCGGAATGGAAGTGGGAAATGATAGCTATGGATTTCGTGGTTGGTCTTCCAAAAACCTTGGGAAAGTTTGACTCCATTTGGGTGGTGGTTGACAGAATGACTAAGTCAGCCCACTTCATTCCAGTCAGAGTAGACTATAATGCTCAGCAGTTGGCTAAGGTTTATGTGAAAGAGATAGTGAGGCTGCATAGGGTGCCCCTTTCTATTATCTCGGATCGTGGTACGCAGTTCACATCCATGTTCTGGGGAAAATTGCACTCACTTTTAGCACAGTCTTCCATCCACAAACGAACGGGAAGTCAAAGAGAACTATTCAAGTGTTAGAGGACATGTTAACGGCATGTGTGATTGACTTTTGAGGGGATTGGGATAAGTTCCTACCTTTGTTTGAGTTCTCTTATAATAACAATTACCACTCCAGCATTGACATGACACCGTTCAAGGCACTTTGTGGGAGGGGATGTAGATCACCCATCGGGTGGTTTGTGGTTGTAGATGTGAAACCTTTGGGAGTTGATTCGGTGAATGATGCTCAGGATAAGGTAAAATTCATCCAAGCTAAGCTTTTAGCAGCCCAAAGTCAACAGAAAAAGTATGCAGACCACAAGGTAAGGGACATGACACTTCAGGATGGTGAGCAAGTTCTTCTAAAAGTGTCACCCATAAAGGGGTTGATGAGATTCGGTAAGAAAGGCAAGCTTAGTCTTCGATACATTGGAACATTTGAAATTATTGATTGTGTAGGGCCAATGGCTTATAGGTTGGCTTTACCGCCTAGCCTATCTGGAGTCCAACCATTTTTCTATGTGTCCATGTTGAAGAAGTATCATGGAGACAGAGATTACATCATAAAGTGGGACTCAGTTTTTCTAGACAAAGACATACAGTATAAGGAGGAACCGGTTGCAATTCTTGATCACGGTGTCCGGAAGTTGAGGACCAAAGAGATAAATTATGTAAAAGTTCAATAGAAGTACCGTTCGGTTGAGGAATCTACTTGGGAAACCGATAAGGACATGCGAAGACAAGTATCCCCGGTTATTCAATGACTCAGGTACTACTTTACTCTTGCTTTAGCCATTTTACCATAGTTATTACTCAGGGATGAGTGATGGGTAAATTGGTATCTATTGTAACGACCGGTTCTCATCGTTATGGAAAAGCCAATGAGGGAGGAATTTGGGACAGAAAACTTCTGAGTAGTGACTTGGAAATTTCTAGCCTAGGCCAGACTCAGATGAAATATGAGTCAGGTGAGTTCTAGGGAAATCTAGTAATGGATAGGGGACTTAATTATGAATTTGATCACCTGAGTGGATATCCAAGACGTTAAGGAGCTTGTATTTACGGAATCGAATTCGGGCGAGTAGCACTCCCGAAACTAATTTTGGCGTGAAAGGGTAGTTTTAGAACGTCTCGGTTTGAAGGTGTGTTGTGAAATGGGAGCTTGGAACTCAAATCCCGAGGTTCTACCTCTGTGCAAGCTGCTAGGGAGGGGTTAATCCCGCCAGGGCGGGGCCGTTGTGGCTAGATGGGGCCCGTCGTGGCGGGCTAGTCGCGACTAAAGTCGGGAAAAAATCTTAATTTCGTTATTTTCTGCAAAACTTCGTTCTTAAGAGCTAAGGGATGACCCATGGAGATTTCTTGATAGATCTCCACGACTTCTAGTGCCAAAGGTAAGGAAATTACTCCCCTAATCCATATTTCGATTCTTAGAACTTAGAATCTTGGGTAATTATCGTTGGGGGGGAGGGGGGCGGTTGGCTTGAAGTTAATGGTGGGAAAAGCCCTAGTTGAACATTAGGATCATGGGTTTGGTCTTGGGTTAATAAGTTTGTTATAATCCGGGTAAATTAGACCTTATTTATTGATGCTTGCGTTAATTACTTATTTATAGACCAAGAAAAAGTTGAAAGACTCCGGAAAGGGAAGGCTCAAATAAATGTCTTAGGAGTAATCAAGCTTGGTTTCAAGGTAGGTGATGGTTTGATTTCCTGTTGTGTGATATATGTCGGTTAATTGCTTTGTTATATGCGTTCATGTATGTGAATAGGGAAATGTGAATCAAATCTAATGAAATGATTATGTGTGAACAATACATGCCATGAACTTGTTACTTGATTGTATGACTATGAGTACTGTTCATTATGGGTGTGATTGTGACCGTGGTTTTGCTGACTGGATCGGGTGTCACGTTCTGACACATATTGGATAGGGTGTCACGTTTTGACACATATATTGGATCGGGTGTCACGTTCTGACACATGTATATTGGATCGGGTGTCACGTTCCGACATATATATTGGATCAGGGGTCACGTTCTGACACACATATTGGATCAGGTGTCATGTTCCGACACATATATATTGGATCGGGTGTCACGTTCCGACACACTAACAGTTTGGGCGTGGGTTCCATTAGAAGACCACTTGTGATTATTACGTTCATGATTACCTGTCGTTGGTATTGGGAAATTGTATGTTGCTCCTTAAATGATAACTGAACTATGTATGATGTATATGTGTGCTTACTATGTTGTAATTGCTTGTGTATATTGTGCTTACGGGAGTAGACGCGTGATCCTACTAGTACACAGTGATTTCGTGTAATGATACTGCACTTGCTCTTTCTTTGTTGAGTACATGGAATCTTCAGGCGACTACTGACAGACCTCAGTTAGGAGATTTTTACCGCGACCGAATTCGAGGGTGAATTAGTTCTTTCAAGGTGTCGTGAATTCTTTTGTATAGTCCATTCCCTTCGAGCTCAGATTAGGTGTTTTAGACATATATTATATTGCTCCGGGGTTGCACCCTCTCTTTCTAAGACTTGTTGATTTTAGAGTTTTGGTACAATGACTTTCAGATTCTAGGGCTTGAATTTCTGCGATGATGATGTTAGTTGTTTTGTTAGACCTTCGGAGTTTATGGGAACTCCATATTTAGTTAGCCATGTAAAACTGCTTCCGTATCTTCAAATGCTTTAGTTTTCTAAAAATTGCTTAGTTAGGTTGTAGTAGTGGTTCTCCCACCCGAGGGTTGGTGTAGGTGTCAATCACGACGGTTTGAGTCGTGACTGATTTATCATTTACTTCACAATTAAAGATGTTTATTTTTATGCTTAATTATATGTGATAACATTTTTTTTATTACATAATCTTTTCAACATCTTTTTCTTCATCATCTTTAGTTTTCGGTACTTAATAAGTATAAGAGCCGGTAGCTTATTATTCTTTCATAGTTCTTGGTTTTCGTTTTTAAACTAATATTTTCATACACGATATTGTATTTTGTTATACTCTTGCAACAATTGCTACAGTACAATTTTCTCTCTTTGTTATATCATTTTAATTTTTTTGAGTACTCATATGTTTAAGTTGAAACAAGATTCATATGACTTCAAATGTATTGGATTGATCATGAAGGTATTCAATACTGTATCATTTATGGGCTACTTAATAAAGTATTTTATCTTCGAACTCCATTTGAAAAGGATAACACAAGAAAGTGGTTTATTTTTCATGCATAATAGTTAATTTAGGAGGTAAATATTTTTAATTTATGCATATAATTAATTATTATACATGTTCTAGTATGTATTTGTCGTTAAATTAAAGTACTATGTATGCCACTAAAGTAATATTAAGTTTACAAGATTTTCTAACTCAACTTACGAGTAGTTATTTTTATATGTTTTGATTTTTATTTTATGGTTTGGAGTCCAAAAATGTATGCACGATATAAAATTTATCATTTACAATATAAAAATTATAGAGTAATGCTAAATGACCAGAAAAAATTGGCCAGAATTGTAAAAAGTTTATAATATTCTTATTTCAACTTTTACATTTATTCCCTCAATACTTTTACCTCCAAAACAAAATTAACTTTTTTCTATTTCCCTAACTCCTTGAACTACTAAAATACAAACTCCTTGGCTTCCAAGGGAAATGAAAAGTGTTTTTTGTGTATATATTTTTTGTGTGTATAATTCATTTGATTTATTTTTTAAAATAAATATTTTTCAGTAAATTAAAAAATTGTATGCTTTAGTTTTAAAAAAATTAATTTCTTTTTTATACATTAATATTTTTTTCATTACTATACCATATAAATTATGTTGTACATATATATAACCTACACTCCCTCTTCTACCCCTCTCCTGAACTCAATTATGTTCATAATGTATCAATGCATATCTTTGGAAAAATATTTTTCTCTTAATATAAATCAATTTATTGAAAAAGACAATTAAATTTCTCATTAATAATAACTACAAATGATTATTTTATCTACTTAAGATTATACATAATTATTTTATAATACAAATTTAGTATAATATAGTTATTAAGCGTAGATTTAAAAAAATTAAAATTGAATATATTTTTATTTAAATATAATCAACTAAATAGATTAGTCTATATAATGGATGTTTTTCAAGAGAAAAAATAATGTAATTTTGAAAATTAGATGTTTATAAAAAAAATTGATGATAAGACATTTATAACTATGTCATGAAGAACACATTAATTTTTTAATATTATAATAATTCCAAAAAAGAATTAACATATATAGAAATTAGTAAATTTATTTCACTAATTTTAACCATGAATAAAAAAAATCAGTTACTCCAATACTAATTAAGAGGATGTTTCAAAACAAATAAATAAAAGATCACTCAATACCTAATTATCAATTATAATACTTTAAAATAGATATATTTTATGTAGGATGTACTATACTAAATTATAATATGTTTAATGTATGTAAATAAAGTATAACATAATGAGGATATACATTTTTTTTAAAAATATTTTCATTTAATATATAGAATTTTGTATCGAATGAGACAATTAAAATTCATGTTAATAATAGATATAAGTAGATTATTCTCCAATTAAAAATTATACTAATTACTCGGTAATACAAAATTTAGTAAATTGAATTCAGTATGAATTATCAAATTTATAATTTATTTTTCTTTAAATATAATCAACGCATAAAATTATATACAATTCTACAATGACTAATAGACCGTTCATACAATGTGTGTGCTTTTCTTTTAAGAAGAAAATAAGAATATAATTTTGAGAATTCGATATTTTAAATATGGAAAAAGATATAATTAGACATTTATAACTATACATCGAATAATATATCAAAATTTGTATATTCTAATTTCTCTAAACAAAAATATAATAATTTTATATTAATTATTAAAATTATTTAACCATTTATAACCACGAATACATGATTACTTACTTCAACTACATTAATTAAGAAGATTTTTCAAATAAAATAAAAATAAAATCATATGCATATGTATGTATTGTATATGCTTAACCACTAAGGGTTGTGGTGGAGTGGTAAGTATTCATTCATCCTAAACCAAAAGGTCTCGGGTTCGAGCCCCCTTGGGTACGGAGTCGCCTTTGTTAGGAAGCACTTTACCCCCCAATGTGAGACTTTACGGCGCTAATCCGGATTTAGTCGAGTTCCAATGTGGTACCAAACACCGAATGAAAAACCAAAAAAACAAAATATTGTATATCCTTATAAATATTTAGGCCAAATTCTTAATTAACTTTATGTAGGCATATTTTTAATTATATAATCAAAATTTTCTATTAACAAGTAAATGATTACAAATACATATACAATGTATAATTCTTGATTTTATATAACTTAAACAATCATTATTAAAATTATTTAAATGTATGATTTAAATTTATTTAAATATAATAATTAATAAAATTAATTAATTAAATGTTATATTAATACTCAATAAATATAAGTAATCATTCTTAAGTTATCAAATAGGCATAAAACATGAAACGCGAAACTACAACATTAGTACATGATTTTCTTGGGTTGTTATTAACTAGGGTCAATATATATGAACTATATGATTTTTTAAATTTTTATAATGTATTGATATTCACAATGTCTAAAGTGTTTTGAGTTTTAAATATCGTTATTAGGGATAATTTTAAATAACATTTAAATATAAAAAAATTTAAAATAATTTTTATAATGTGTCAATTTGTAACATATTGTTTGATCTGTATAAAATTTATTTATTTTAATTTCTTTATTAAAAAAAATTCATATAGCCATATATGATGATCAATATCACATAGTTTAGTAATATATTTGATACTTCTCACATGTGATTTTTTTTTTGACTTTTTTATTTCAATGGTTAATTTTAGTCTTAAATATCTTATTTGTGGATTTATTCGCTTATCATTATCTGAATATTTATTTTTATTTAATTTTTTTATCTTGAAAAATAAAAAGAAAGAGTGAGAATGGAATAAAAGAGAGAAAAGAAAATAAATTAAAATGATTTTCTTTTGCGGTCATACTTGTTATTTATTATTTATAGTTGCGCGAAAATCGACGCATCTAAGATAGACTTTACAAGAAGATGAGTGTGAGATTAAATTATTTTGAATTTAATTTTATGAGTGACATTATTTTGTAATTTATATTTTAAATTTTATTTTCTAATTATCACTTTAAATTTTGTATTCTTTATAGATCTTTAATTAGAAAAGGAAAAAAAATACACTCGTATTGGCCTTTGGTCATTTTACAACATTTCTAAAAGAAATCGAAAATCATATATGTTTGGAAGTTAGAGCAATATGAAAATTAATCAATGAGCTTACTTATTTATTGAAACATATTTAATAAATAAATAAATTTTAAAAAAAAAATTGACAAAGAATGGTATAATTATCAAAAAGAAATCAGTTTATAGTGTGAATATGTATTTGGGCCATTATTGCCAAATTATTCTGGCCGAAAGGATTTTTTCAAAATTAGATTAAATATTAGGGATAAACATACAACACACATTCTCAAATACTAGGTATAAATATTAACCAATTTGAGTGTTTAGGTTGCCAATTAATTAGCACTAAATCACAATCAAGATAAAAAAAGTTCTTCCCAGTACTAGGAGTACATGAAACTTCTTATTCTTTTAGTGAAAAGTTCACCCATCAAACCTGTACTTAACTATATGAAATTCTCGATAATACCTCTAAAATATAAATGAGGGTGAAATCGATTTATATTTCAATAACTTCTATCCCTCATTCAAAAAAGAGGGCATGAGGGATGAGGTAAATATTTTTGTTTGAAAATTTGAATACAAATATCTTTTATATGTTGATAATGAACAAATGATTAAAGGTAATTTTAAGTAAAATTTCAAAAAATTGTCCTTATTGCTCTGTAACAACGAAAAAATGTACAAGCATGCATATTTAGCTTCAAAAGTAATTAGCTTCACGACTAACATATATGCAACATGATTTTTTTTAATCAAATTTTTTAATCTGAGGATCATTTTATTAAATGAAAGCCAAAGCTCAGTCTGTACAAAAAGCGAAAAAGGAAAAAACCATGACCAGATCCAAATAAAAGAATGAGAAGAGTTTTCAAATCTTCTCTTAGCTGCTCCTTGTCTAGTTTTCCAAAACACACTAAACCCTTTCCCTCTTTTCAGCGGCTTCGTCTCTTGGTAAGCATTTCTTCCTTATATCCTCCTTCTTCAATCTTTGAGCTACTGATTCTTTTTCTTTACAGATTGTGGTGGGAAAGCTCCAAGTGAAAATAGATGTTCTTCATTTATGCCCAGATATGACGCCGCTTGTGCTAGCTGGTATCACTTCTGACCAGTTCCTCAGATGACCAAACCAACAAGCCTTGTTTGAAGTTTTTTGATAGCTAGGGTATGTAATTCTGATTTTATTTTGCACCGGTGTAGAGTCTTCTGCTATGAACTTACTGTGCTCTCTCATTCCACGCATAACTGTTGATTTGTAGTTATGACTGTTGTTGATGTGAGTGTTTGGTTGGTATCTATTTCTTATATTTCCTTTATGTTGCTTCTCTACTTTCATCAATGTGTGTTGATTTTTCGAGTTTTCATCCTTATGTTTGGTATATGTGCTTTATCCATGTTTAGATGCTTCCTTGTTGTGTTTGGTAGCTCCTGAAATAGATGATAGCACTTTGTTTCTTGTGACTCCACTACTTCATTGACCAATGAATTTGCCACGTAGTTCCCTTCTCTAAAAATATGAGTGATTGATGCATTTATACTTTGTATTGCCCTTCTAATCTCTTCAATTCTTTCTACCATTTCACACGGTATCTTTCACTGATGATCCACCATATTTTTAGAACTAAAGAATCAGTTTCTATTATTCTCTTTTAAATCTTTCTCTTGACAGTACTAAACTACTTCTAGCAGAGCAAGCGACTCTGCTTCCATCCATGTTTGTTGCTTCTCCTATTCCTTTTGCCCTTGCATATTGTAACATCTCACTATTTGAAAGAACTATAAAGAGTTAGAATTGGAAATAGTCATTTTAGGAAAGAATGAAAAATCTCGAAAATTGGTTAAGTTATGTTAAGTTTGAGTTTTAGGTCAACTTCAAACAATCATAACTCCTTGATCAAGATGAGTTAGGTGTGCTTCCAGATACCGTAGGTAAGATCTTTGAATTTTCTTTCCAATGCCTCCAAGTTTGCGCGATTCTGAGTTCGTATGAGTGAGATATTCCCATTTGAAGTTGAGTTGTTCAAATAAGGAAAGTCTAATCCGAATTTTGGAAGGGTAGTTTGGTCTTTTCCTTACCCAATTATTTTATTTTGATTCTAGGAGTTTAATTGGGGTCAAATCAGAATTAGATCAGTTTAGAAAATTGGAAATTCACGCTAGGGCTTGGACAAAGGAGAAAGAGGAGAAAGGAGAAGAAAAGTCAAGATTCGTCAAGACAGTACAATTTGGTTGTGGATTTCGCCATGGATTCAATCCTACGAGATATGTGAGATCACATAGCGTCGGGTTAGTTCACCCACGCTCCAATCATGATTCGATTCAGCGAAGTTGTATTGCTTTGAAAGCAAATCTTATGAGTTCTTGGTGATAATTCGTTTGAAATCTTGTGGGTTCTTGTTGTTGAAGTTTCTTGAGTTTGATTCATGATTTTAGGTGTGATTTCGAGTAGAATCTTACATATATTGATGTTATAGTTTATTCTAAGTGTTTGGGGGAAAGAACCAAGTTAAAATAGGGGGGGGGGGGTTTAGAGATGAACAACAAAGAAGAAAAGTCGTAACCCACCTGGGCAGGGGCCTAGGGCGCCGCCCTAACCAGAGCGCCCCAACTAGGGCTCTGAAATTTGGGCTCCGGGGCGCCGCGCCAGCCTGAACGCTCCAACTGGGGCTCTGAAATTTGGGCTCCGGGGTGCCGCGCCAACCAGAGCGCCCCAACCCAATCCCTGAAATTCAAGGGCTAGGGCCCCGCGCCTCTCAGAGCACCAGGGACACCAATTGTTCCACCTTTTCGCCCTTCTTTTTGTACTAGTTCCTTAGCAACATACCTATATTTTATAGTCAATTTCTATACTCTAAGATAGGTCTAAACATCATGAAATCATCATTAACATGAGGTCATGAGCCTTGAATCCATACTTCAATTCAAGGGAAGTTAAGAGTTAAGTCAAGAGGTTAAGAGTTAAGTCAAGAGAAGTTCATAGAGTGTTCCAAAAGTATTTTACAAACGTTTTAACTTTGTTTCAAGACATAAGCTATGAGTTGAGTAAATAGTAAGAGTAAATTTCATTTTATTCAAAGATTATACGAGAACTAAGTATTCCTAAGAGTTAAAATATTTTCACATTTGAGCAAGAAAGGAAAGACCGATTTCCAAGAGAACTTTTAAGCTAAGTTTTGAGTAATTATCTCAAATCAAAGAAAGAGTTTTGTTTTAAAAACATATGAGCTGAGTATATTTTGGGAGTAGTATTGAGCACCGATATGGGGACGCGAGTTCATAATAACTCAAGTCTCTATAAACCATGTAGTCATCATGGGCAGAAAAGGATCATACTTTTTAGATGATTCCTTAGTGCTTTTTAGCATAGACTAGTGAATCCAGTTAATTAAGGCATTCTATATGACGGCAAAATATAGGAAAGTTCTGGAAGCATGGGCAAGACGTTGTATCATCATTTAGGCTCATAGTGGTGGTTTTCGGTTAGAGAAACTCCCACAGTATTATATTACTTTACATGTAAACTGAGTTGTATTGCATTTCTTTAACAAATTGAGTTGCTACCTCCTATTTTAAATGCTTTGTATAACTGCACCATTATTGTTGTTTACTTTGCATTTGAGTTGAGTTATTCATGAGTTGACAAAAGTCAATGTAAGTGTTCCTTTCAGATTCTTTTCAAGCTTATGTCTTGTTTAGTATTCTCCTTGCATACTCGTACATTCAATGTACTGATGCCATTTGGCCTGCATCATTTTATGATGTAGACACAGGTAACCAGGATCAGCATCTAGCGCATCGTTGATCCATTTGAGCACTCAGAGTCAGTTGGTGAGCCTCCTTGCTTTTCGGAGGTCTACTTTTACATTGCTTTAGTACTTTAGTTATTAGGATGATCGGGGGTCTTGTCCCGATATCCCTCCTTGTTTTAGAGGCTTCATAGACAGTTAATGGTTCAGTTGTCTTTACATTGTTATTTCTTATGTTAAGACTTGAGTTGTCATTTATGGCTAGTTGAATGTTTTATCCTTAAACGTTTTGAGCTTAATTTGAGACAGTTGTTTTATATGTGCAATTTATCATTGTTATTATGCTTAGAGTCTTCCATTGAGTAAGTAACGCAGGCCAAGGGTTCGCTTGGGGCCAACAATGGTTCTCGAGTGTCAGTCCCGCCTAGGGTGTAGGCTCGGGGCGTGACAAATTTGGTATCAGAGCACAGAGTTCAAGAGTCCTAGGGAGTCTATGAAGTCGTGTCTGTAGAGTCCTAGTTATTGGTGTGAAGCGCGCCACATCTATAATTAGGAGGTTGCAACACTTAGGAAATTATCTCATTTCCTTCATACCCATTTCGTGTGATAGAGTTCAGCTCTATAAAGTCTCTTTCTAATTCGTGCTTGCACGTGTTTTTTAGTTAATAATGCCTCCACGAAGAACTATATGAGGTCGTCCATCTAGGAGGAACGTTGAGGAGCAAGGAGTAACTAATGCACCTGAAGTGCAACCCCAAGGAGAAGTCAGGAATGTTGAGTTCAAGGAAGCGATTTGAATGTTGATACAAGCTATGACTAACCAGGTTGGGCAACAAAGAGGAGCTAGACAGGAAGTGGCTGATACTTCGATGATCCGAGAGTTCTCGAGGATGAATCCTTCAAGTTTCACTGGTTCAAGCACTACTGAGGATACAAAGAACTTTATTGAGGAGCTGCAAAAGGTATTTGAATTTATGCACATTGTTGATGCTGAGCAAGTAGAACTAGAAGCATATCAACTGAAGGCTATTGTTAGGACTTGGTTTGACCAGTAGAAGAAGGGTAGAGCTGAGGGAGCACCACCTGCGAGTTGGAATTGTTTTGAGGAGGCCTTCTTAGGGTGCTTCTTTCCCCGAGAACTGAAAGAGGCCAAGGTACGGGAGTTTCTCACCCTTAAGCAGGATTCACTAAGTGTTCATGAGTACAACTTGAAGTTCACCCAACTTTCCCGATATGCTCCGGAGATGGTTGCAGAAATGAGAAACAGGATGAGTTTTTTTGTTGTTGGGTTGTCCCATTTGTCAAGTAAAGAGGGCAAGGCAACCATGCTAATTGGGGACATGGATATAGCAAGGTTGATGGTCTATGTGCAGCTGGTTGAGGAAGAGAAGCTGAGGGATAGGGAGGAGTTTAGAAACAAGAAGCGAAGACAGGGAATGAGTTCGGGTAGCAGAGGAATAATGTGAACGGGTATTCTTTCCAACATAAGCAAAAATTACCTGTTCAATCATCTGCTAGTGCACCTGCACCCAGAAACAAAGGTGAGTACAATGGTCAGAATTCACAGAACTTTAGAGATAGACCTGCACAGTCTCAGGGTAGTGTGGCACAAGTAGGTAACTGGGCATCGGCATGTGCTAAGTATGGAAGGACTCACCCAGGTAAGTGTCGCGATGGTTCCATATATTGTTTCAAGTGTGGACAAGAGGGTCACTTCATAAAAAAGTGCCCTAAGAACCGGCAAGGTAATGGAAATCAGGGCAATAGAGCCCAATAATCATTTGTTGCTCCACCAGACAAGGCTGCACCTAGAGGAACTACTTTCGATACTAGCGAAGGAGCAAACCGCCTTTATGCGATCACTAGTCGTCAAAAGCAAGAGAATTCTCCAGATGTTGTCACTGGTATGATCAAAGTCTTTAATCTTGATGTTTATGCTTTTTGCTAGACCCAGGAGCAAGTTTATATTTTGTGACTCCTTATATTGGAAATAATTTTGATGTTCTTCTTGAGAAACTTTGTGAACCCTTTTGTGTTTCTACACCTGTTGGGGAGTCTATTCTAGCTGAGCAAGTATATCGTTATTGTGTCATCTCCATCAATCACAAGAACACCATAGTTGATTTAGTTGAGTTAGACATGGTAGATTTCGATGTCATTCTAGGTATGGACTGGCTTCATGTTATGCCTCCATTGATTGTAGAACTCTAGTTGTTAAGTTCCAAATTCCTAATGAGCCAGGTATAGAGTGGAGTACCAGTTCAGCAGTGCCTAAGGGTCTTTTCATTTCATAGCTTAAGGCGAGAAAGTTAGTTTGCAAGTGGTGTGTCTATCACTTAGTATGAGTTAATGACTATAGTGTTGAGATACCTCATATTCAGTCCATTTCAGCAGTAAAAAAGTTTCCAGAAGTCTTTCCTGATGATCTTCCCGGAGTCCCTCCTGAGAGAGAAATAGACTTCGGTGTAGACACTCTTCCAGATACTCGTTCTATATATATTCCTCCATACAGAATGGCACCGATAGAGTTAAAAGAGTTGAAGGAGCAGTTGAAAGACCTCTTAGATAAAGGTTTCATTCGACCAAGTGTCTCACCTTGGGGCGCTCCGGTCTTATTTGTGAGAAAGAAAGATGGTTCCCTTAGGATGTGTATAGATTACCGCCAGTTGAACAAGGTTACCATCAAGAATAAGTATCCTCTTACGAGAATTAATGATCTTTTCGATCAGCTTCAGGGTGCTACCTATTTCTCTAAGATAGACCTCAGATTAGGCTACCATCAGTTGAGGGTAAGGGAATGTGATATTCCAAACACAATATTCAGGACCCGTTATGGTCATTATGAGTTCCTAGTTATGTCCTTTGGTTTGACCAATGTTCCTACAACATTCATGGACCTTATGAATAGAGTATTCAAACCTTATTTAGATATGTTTGTTATCGTATTCATTGATGACATACTAATATATTCGAGGAATGAAGAAGATTATGCTAGTCATCTCAAAATAGTTCTCCAAACTCTAATGGATAGAGAGTTGTATGCCAAGTTCTCTAAGTATGAATTTTGGCTTGAGTTTGTGGTATTCTTAGGCCACATTGTATCTGGAAAGGGAATTAAAGTTGATACCCAGAAAATAGAACTTCCGGAATGGAAGTGGGAGATGATCAATATGGAATTCATCATAGGTTTACCAAGGTCTCACAGGCAGCATGATTCTATTTGGGTGATTGTGGATCGAATGACCAAATCAGCCCACTTTTATCGGTAAAGACTACCCATACAGCAAAGGATTATGCTAATTTGTATATTCAAGAGGTAGTTAGACTTCATGAGGTGCCAGTTTCGATTATTTCAAATAGAGGTGTGCAATTTACTGCACAGTTCTGGAAATCTTTTCAGAAAGGCTTGGGTTCAAAGGTGAACTTAAGTACTGCTTTTCATCCTCAGACAGATGGTCAGGCAGGGCGCACTATTCAGACTTTAAAAGATATGTTGAGGGAATGTGTGATTGATTTCAAAGGAAATTGGGATGATCACCTACCTATCATTGAGTTCGCTTACAACAATAGTTACCACTCTAGCATCCAGATGTCTCCTTATGAATCTCTTTATGGAAGAAGATGCAAATCTCCTATTGGATGGTTTGAAGTTGGTGAAGTACGGTTGGTAGCACCAGACTTATTTCATCAAGCTATAGAGAAAGTGAAAGTCATTCAAGAGAGGTTGAAAATGGCGTAGAGTCATCAGAAATCCTACACTGATGTTCGTAGAAAGGAGTTAGAGTTTGAAGTAGATGATTGAGTATACTTGAAAGTTTCACCCATGAAGGGTGTTATGATATTTGGTAATAAGGGGAAGATTAGTCCCCGGTATATTGGTCCTTACAGAATATCCAAGAGGGTTGGCAATGTAGCTTATGAGTTAGAGCTACCATAAGAGTTAGCAGCGGTTCATCCGGTATTTCACGTCTCCATGTTGAAAAAGTTCATGGGAGATCCTTCACTTATCATACCAACTGAAGATATTGGTATCAAGGATAGCTTATCTTATGAGGAGAGGAGATCCCTGTTCAGATTCTAGACCGCCAGGTTTGCAAGTTGAGAATCGAGGAAGTAGCATTAGTCAAAATCCTTTGGAGGAATCAGTTTGTTGAGGAAGCTACTTGGGAAGCTGAGAAGGATATGAAGAAGAGACATCTACATCTCTTTGAGCCCAGAGAAATTCCAGACCAAGGTACTAATTCTCTTCTTAGTACTCTTTAATTTATGTACTTGATGTGTTAGATTTGCTTGTTGGGTGTTTGAGCTGAATGTTAGATGTTACACCCTTAGCTTAGTAATAGTAAACTCATTCGAGAACGAATTTTCCCAAAGGGAGATATTGTAACATCTCTCTATTTGAAAGAACTAGAAAGAGTTAAAATTGAAAATAGTCATTTTAGGAAAGAATGAAAAATCTGAAAAATTGGTTAAGTTATGTTAAGTTTTAGTTTTGGGTCAATTTCAAAAGTTTAGGGAAAGACCAAAAGTGCACCAATATTGTAAACATGTGGGACTATTAGTGCTCCATGTGAAAACTCAAGGATGACTTTGAGTCTTAACCCAAAGATGAGGGACTATTTTGGGATTTTTCTCCCCCAATCCAGTCCCTGGAATTCAAGGGTTGGCGCCCCGCGCCTCTCAGAGCGCCAGGGACGCCAGTTCTTCCACCTTTTCCCCCTTCTTTCCGTACTAATTCCTTAGCAACGTACCTATGTTTTCTAGTCTATTTCTATACTCTAAAGTACATCTAAACATCATGAAATAATTATTAACATGAGGCCATGAGCCTTGAATCCATACTTCAATTCAAGGGAAGTTAAGAGGTAACTCAAGAGGTTAAGAGTTAAGTCAAGAGAAATTCATAAAGTGTTCCAAAAGTCTTTCACAAACGTTTTAACTTTGTTTTAAGACGTAAGTTTTGAGTTGAGTAAAGAGTAAGAGTAAAGTTCATTATCTTCAAAGATTATACGGGAACTAAGTATTCCCAAGAGTTGAAATATTTTCACATTTGAGTAAGAAAGGAAACACCGATTTCAAAGAGAGCTTCTAAGCTAAGTTTTGAGTAATTATCTCAAACCAAAGAAATGGTTTTGTTTTAAAAACATATGATCTGAGTATATTTTGGGAGTAGTATTGAGCCTCGATATGGGGACGCGAGTTTATAATAACTCAAGTCTCCATAAACCATATAGCCATCATGGGAAAAAAAGGATCATAAGTTTTAGATGATTCCCTAGTGCTTTTTAGAATAGACTAGTGGATCCACTTAGTTAAGATGTTCTATATGAAGGCAATGTATAGGACAGTTCTGGCAGCGTGGGCAAGATGATGTATCATCACCTAGGCTCATAGTGGTGGTTTTCGGTTAGAGAAACTCCCACAATATTACATTACTTTACATGTAAACTGAGTTGTATTGCATCTCTTTAACAAATTGAGTTGCTACCTCCTTTTTTAAATGTTTTGTATAACTGCACCATTATTGTTGTTTACTTTGCATTTGAGTTGAGTTATTCATGAGTTGAGAAAAGCCAAGGTAAGTGTTCCTTTCAGATTCTTTTCAAGCTTATGTCTTGTTTAGTATTCTCCTCGCATACTCGTACATTCAATGTACTGATGCCATTTGGCCTGCATCATTTTATGATGCAGACACAGGTAACCAGGATCAGCATCCAGCGTCTCATTGATCTTGTTGAGCATTCAGAGTCAGTTGATGAGCACCCTTGCTTTCTGGAGGGCTCATTTTACATTTCTTTAGTACTTTAGTTGTTAGGATGATCGGGGGTCTTATCATGACATCTTTCTGTGACGACCCAGGGGCACCCCCTAAACCTAACATGGCGTACTTGACCCCGAAGGGTCTCATACAAGCCCTTAGCATAATCATAACATAATATAGTAGAAAAGTATGGAAAGTTTAAAACTTCTTTAAAACCATACAATCGAAAACATTTTCTTATGCAAACGGAACTCTTTACTAAGCCTTTGTCTCAAACCATCTATTAAACTCTTGCATAAAAGACTTGAGACGCTGCCCATACAATGTCTAAAACATAAAGAAATGACATAAAGGAAATATGGATTTGTCCTCGGAGCTATAAGGACTAACCAATTATTCAACTCTCCTTGCTTCTTGGAAACCTAGCCTTCAAGGAACTCAATCTCCGAAACCCTACATTTGATTAGAATGTAGGAAATATGAGTTAGTACAAAATGTACCAAGTATGAAAGCTAGCACAACATCATAAGAGCATCTCCAAATGGTTAGTCAACATAATACATAAGCAAAATAGATAATAACATAGTCATAACATAATCATCATAATCATAGCATGGTCTCCTACATAAGCATCATATAACCATAATTGACTCTTAGTCATCTCTACCATAATAGAACCATTCCCAAGTAACCTCAAAAGCATACAAGTTCAAAGCATGAATAGCATCCCATAATACCACCCAAGCCAAGTATCCCTTTTTGGTCATCTTAATCATAGTCTATATACATGGACAAGTCTCTAAGCTTTTCTATGCTATAAGAGCCCCATACTTCTAAGTAACCTCAGAACACACTTGTGCAATGTATGAAATGCATCCCATACTACCCTTCACACTAAGCATAACCTTGTAGTCATCTTAGTCATTTCCACCCTCCTTTGGCCTCATTATTAGCTTAACTCTAATAACTAAGGGAATATCTCACCTTTAGTCAACTATATCTTGGAAGGCCACTATAGCAACAACCCAAGCTAAGTCTATACTATGTGTAGGAACCCTTCATACCTAGCCTTAAGTCATACTTGTGCAATGAATGGATAGCATCCCATACTACCACCCACACTAAGTACTCCATTAGACTATCATGAATGCTCACTAGTTGGGGACTAGTCCCTCTATTATATTTACCTCTATTCAAGGCTACCAAGGAATACCCTAATAGGCTAGACCATGCTATCATCCTACCAACATAACTAGGTTAGGCTAGCTACCTTGGAAGACACACTATCATACAAGTCCAAGCTACTCTAGGAAAGGTACAAGTGTCCTATCCTAGCTAGCATGAAATAGTCCTAGACCAACTAAGTCATGCTACCCTTACAAGTATAATATGATACAAATGCAAGATATCCTTAGGAGAGTATGATTCTCAATCCTAAGCTATCCTTAGAAGAGTATAACTCCTCAATCCCAAGCTACCATGACTAACCTAACTCAAGCTACCCTTGAAGTGCATCTTACAATGCAAAGTCAAGCTACCCTTATGAGAGTATGTATCCTCAATCCTAAAGCTACTATGAAATGGTCTTGGCCAAACCAAGTCATGCTACCATGAAGGCATACTAACAATGCTAGTTCAAGCTACCCATAGGAAAGTATAAATCCTCAATCCTAGGCTACCAATATTGGTCTTATCCTACTATGCCAAGCTATACATGAAGGGATCATACATCACAACTTCAAGCTATTCTAGTCTAACATTCTTTGATTCATTTTAGGTTATTAAGCAAACCTAGAATAGCATCTTTATGTCTAAGTGTGTAAGAGAGAAGCAATACACAATCACATATTATTGGCTTTACCCCCAAAGCCCTACCATTGATGGCTACACGCCTTACTTTCAAGCTTAACTTCATTCATGTCTAAATTACAAGCTATTCAATCACATTTTATACTACGAGGTGGTTCTAGTCATAATTCATCATAGAGATTCAATTTCATCTTTACAAGTCAAGATCCTTCATATTCAATAAAGTCTAGTTCAATTCATGATTATATGATCCTAACTTTGATCAATTACTATACATGACATTGATTTAGGAAGATCACCTTTGGACCTTCAATTTCACCTCTAATGGCATAAACCCACAAATATCACATTCATCAATTTAGACTAAGGTTTACCATATAAATCACATGAATTCATCATAATATCACTAAATAAAGTTAAATAAATCATAATTGGGTTTTTGACTTCACAATTGGGGGAAAACTAAGAGGGATCTATGGGGGTAGAACCCATATATGAATAAGCTAAACATACCTCAACTCAAAGCCCTAAAGAAAGCTTGCTTCAATGGTGAATTTCGACCTAGGTTGCTGCCCCTGTTATTCTTCTTCTTCTTTGCTTCTAGAGAGAGAAATATTTGAGAGGAAGTGGGTTCTTTAGATGAATGAGTTAATGACTTAGTTTAGGGTCTTATTAGGTATTTATAGGTGGTTTAATAACTTATTAACCGACCTCCCTAACCCCCTAACTAATTACTTAATTAATTCCTTAAGCCACTAACTAAAACTAAAACTTGAAACTAGGTTGACCTACGGATCCCCACCCACGGACCGTGGGTGGGTTGACGGGCCGTGCTGGTCACTTCGTAGATAGTCACTGGGGATAAGAAGGCAGACCAGCTTCAGGCCTTGACCCATGACCCCCACCTACGAGGAGTTGGTCCACCTACGGCCAGTAGGTGGCCAAGCGTAGGTGCTGTTTTTTGACTGTTTTTTGGGATGTTTTGAGGTCTTCCTCAAGGACCCCTTGGGTGGTCCTTGGGGGGTCGTACCTGGACTCCCTTACCCTTAAACCTCCATTCCAAGTACGGGAATCATTTTTACAACTTTTAATCCTCATACGACACTCCAAACCTCTTACTAAAGGCTCTAGAACTCACTAGTTCAACTAGCTAGTTTCTGGGGTGTTACAATACCTCCTCATTGGGATCATTCGTCCTCGAATGACGATTCTAAACACTTCTTAAAGTCACAACTCTAAGCTAACAGCCTATAATGCATGCACTACATCTAAATGCACACAACCAAGGAAGAAAACTTCAATTCCAAGCTAAACACATTCAATGCAACACAAGGGAGTGGGAACTACTTCTACCAACCCAAAATGCATGAAATTCTATATCTATTCATTTTCAAGGAGGAACTAACATCTCCTAGCTAAAACATGCTCAACACACACACATGGAGTCTAAATGCAAACCACTCTTAAAAAGAACCTATTCAAGGAGGAATCTTTCAACTCCAAACTACGGCATGCTCATAATCAAATCATGAAGTCTATATGCAAATCTACTCAAATGCACTACAACACGAGGAAAACAATGCATATAAGTCATTTCTAAATAGACCTAAGCATTTTCATGAACATGTACATAAGGAAATCATGGCAACACATAAACACACAATAACCTTACTAAATAGGCACACTATCTCCCCCTTGGGAGTAAGCCTACACAAACTCTTCTAAACATCTAACATGCTAAAAATAACTTCAAAGTTCAACATTCCAAGTCACAAAAGACAAGAAATCCAGAAATTTACTAAAGCATGAAGCACATACCGAAAGGGACATAAGGAGATCACTCTTGATCTTTTATAGATTGGAGAGCATAAAACCTATTCTTCTTTTGAGGCTCCACATCCCCGCTACTAGAGGTAACTTGCTTACCCTCTCTTCTTGTAACCTTATTCATCATGTGGCCACTCTCACCACAACTAAAGCAACCCTCTCTACCAGCCAAACACCTACCCTCATGTCTCTTACCACACCTAGCACAAGAGGACCATAGGGACTCATTACTTATCCCTTATGGCCTAGGGGTAGACACCATCTTATCCTTATGCTTAGGAGAATTAGAAGAGTCATGTCCGGAAAACTTTTTTCAATTCCTAGAACGACCATGTCCATTGGACCCATCATGAAAGGATTTATCATTATCCATCCTAGACCTATTTTTCTCCCTAGATTTTTCTTCCTTGACTTTTTCTTCTTCCATTTGTTCGGCATGAATCATGAAGCGTGAGATATCCATATTATCAACAAGCATTGTCGTACGACATTCTTTGGCTACCATCTCGGACACACCCGACAAAAACCTATTCATCTTATCTCTCAGATTTGACACTATGGATGGGCATATTTAGACAAAAGACTAAACTTCAAGGCATAATCCTTAACACTCATGTTGCCTTGCTTAAGATTGATGAACTCTTCCATCTTAGCCTCCCTCAACTCCCGAGGAAAGAACCTATCTAGAAAAGCCGACTTAAATGTTTCCCACTATATAGGACCCGCTCTTATCGACCTAGCATCTTTCCATTATTCATAAAAAAATTGGGCAACATCTTTTAGTTGATAAGCGGCTAGCTCCGCTTTCTCTATTGAAGTCACCCTATGGTAGCAAGTGTCTTATAAACCTCTTCTATGAACCAATTTGGATCTTCTTCCACCTTGGAGCCACTAAAATCCGGAGGGTTCATCCTCAAAAACTCTCTTACCCTAGAAGCACCCATCCCCCTTATAAGGTTTGTCGGAGCCGCCACCTCTCTATTGGCTTGCGCCGTCAAGGCTTGAGCCAATAATTGCATAGAAGCCCAAAACTTTGCAAGAGTGACATTCTCAATTGGAGGGTCATTTGGAGCTTGAGGAGGAGCTTGGTTTGGAACTTGAATAGGAACCTCTTGTTCTCCATTGTCTTCCTCATCCCTCTTAGAATTAGCCCTTGTATTTTACATACCCTAAAAAACCATAGGGCACAGATTAGAAGAAGGGCATAATAAAGCCAAACTCTATGGCACGACTAAGATAATGAAGAAGTGAGATTTCCTAAACATCCAATAGCCTCTTATTCATAAATGTGGCGCGCTTCACATTTATGAACAACACTCTACTAGACGTGGTTTGAGACAATCCTAGAACCATTCTCAACCTTGTGCTCTGATTACCAAGTTTGTCACGACCCAGGGGTACCCCCTAGACACAACATGGAGTACTTGACCCCGGAGGGGTCTCATACAAGCCCTTAGCATAATCATAACATAATATAGTAGAAAAGTATGGAAAATTTAAAATTTCTTTAGAACCATACAATCGAAAACATTTTCTTATGCAAACGGAACTCTTTACTAAACCTTTGTCTCAAACCATCTATTAAACTCTTGCATAAAAGACTTGGGACGTTGCCCATACAATGTATAAAACATAAAGAAATGACATAAAGGAAATATACGTTTGTCCTCAAAGCTATGAGGACTCACTAATTCTTCAACTCTCCTTGCTTCTTCGAAACCTATTCTTCAAGGAACTCAATATCTGAAACCCTACATTTTATTAGAATGTAGGCAATATGTGTTAGTACAAATGTACCAAGTATGAAAGCTAGCACAATATCATAAGAGTGTGTCAAAATGGTTAGTCAACATAATACATAAGCATAAGAGATAATAACATTGTCATAACATAATCATCATAGTCATAGCATGGTCTCCAACATAAGCATCATATAACCATAATTGACTCTTAGTCATCTCTACCATAATATAACCATTTCCAAGTAACCTCAAAAGCATACAAGTGCAAAGCATGAATAGCATCCCATAGTACCACTCAAGTCAAGTATCCCTTTTTGGTCATCTTAATCATAGTCCATATACATGGTCAAGTCTCTAATCTTTTCTATGCCATAATATCCCCATACTTCTAAGTAACCTCAAAACACACTTGTGAAATGAATGAAAGGCATCCCAATTACCCTTCACACTAAGCATAACCTTGAAGTCATCTTAGTCATATCCACCATCTTTTGGCCTCATTATTAGCTTAACTCTAATAACTAAGGGAATCTCTCACCTTTAGTCAACTATATCTTGGAAGGCCACTATAGCAACAACCCAACTAAGTATATACTATGTGTAGGAACCCTTCATACCTAGCCTTAAGTCATACTTGTGCAATGTATGGATAGCATCTCATACTACTACCCACACTAAGTACTCCTTTATACTATCATGAATGCTTACTAGTTGGGGACTAGTCCATATATTCTATTTGCCTCTATTCAAGGCTACCAAGGAATAACCCCATAATAGGCTAGACCATGCTATCATCCTACCAACATAACTAGGTTAGGCTAAGCTAACTACCTTGGAAGACACACTATCATGCAAGTCCAAGCTACTCTAGGAAAGGTACAAATATCCTATTCTAGCTACCATGAAATAGTCCTAGACCAACTAAGTCATGCTACCCTTATAAGTATACTATGATACAAATTCAAGCTATCCTTAGGATAGTATGAGTCCTCAATCCCAAGCTACCATGACTAACCTAACTCAAGCTACCCCTGAAGTGCATCTTACCATGCAAGGTCAAGCTACCCTTAGGAGAGTATAGATCCTCAATCCTAAGCTACCGTTAGGAGAGTATAAGTCCTCAATCCTAAAGCTACCATGAAATGGTCTTGGCCAAACCAAGTCATGCTACCATGAAGGCATCCTAACAATGCTAGTTCAAGCTACCCACAGGAGAGTATAATTCCTCAATCCTAGGCTACCAACATTGGTCTTATCCTACTATGCCAATCTATACATGAAGGGATCATACATCACAACTTCAATCTATTCTAGTCTAACACGCTTTGATTCATTTTAGGTTATTAAGCAACCCTAGAATAGCATCTTTATGTCTTAGTGTGTAAGAGAGAAGCAATACACAACACAATCACATAATATTGGCTTTACCACCAAAGCCCTACCATTGATGTCTACAAGCCTTACTTTCAAGCTAAACTTCATTCATGTCTAAATTACAATCTATTCAATCACATTCTTTACTACTAGGTGATTCTAGTCATAATTCATCATAGACGTTCAATTTCATCTTTACAAGTCAAGATCCTTCATGTTCAATAAATTCTATTTCAATTCATGATTATATGATCCTAACTTTGATCAATTACTATACATGACATTGATTTAGGAAGATAACCTTTGGACCTTCAATTTCACCTCTAATGGCATAAGCCCACAAATATCTCATTCATAAATTTAGACTAGGGTTTACCATAGAAATCACATTAATTCATCATAATATCACTAAAAAAATCTAAATCAATCATAATTGGGTATTATCCACTAGATTGGAATCATACCCAAACCCTACCCACAATGCAAGCACAACCCTAACTAGAATTGGGTTTTTTACTTCACAATTGGGGAAAACCTAAGGGGGATTTATGGGGGAAGAACCCTTATATGAATAAACTAAACATACCTCAACTCAAAGCCTTAAAGAAAGCTTGCTTCAATGGTGAATTTTAACCTAGGTTGCTGCCCCTCTTCTTCTTCTTCTTCTTCTTCTTCTTCTTCTTTGCTTCTAGAGAGAGAAATATTTTAGATGAAGTGGGTTCTTTAGATGAATGAGTTAATGAATTAGTTTAGGGTCTTATTAGGTATTTATAGGTGGTTTCATAACTCATTAACCTACCTCCCTAACCCCTTAACTAATTACTTAATTAATTCCCTAAGCCCCTAACTAAAACTAAAACTTGAAAAACTGGGTTGACCTACGGATCCCCACCCACGGACCGTGGGTGGGTTGACGGGCCGTGCTGGTCACTTTGTAGATAGTCACTGCAGATAATAAGGCAGGCCAGCTTCATGCCTTGACCCACGACCCCCACCTATGGGTTGTGGGTCCACCTACGGCCAGTAGGTGGCCAAGCGTAGGTGCTGGTGTTTTGACAGCTTTTTGGGCTGTTTTGAGGTCCTCCTCAGGGACCCCTTGGGTGGTCCTTGGGAGGTCGTACCTTGACTCCCTAACCCTTAAACCTCCATTCTAAGTACGGGAATCATTTTTACAACTTTTAATCCTCATACCACACGCCAAACCTCTTACGAAAGGCTCTAGAACTAACTAGTTCAACTTGCTAGTTTTCGGGGTGTTACACCCTCCTTGTTTTAGAGGCTTCATAGACAGTTAGTAGTTCAGTTGTCTTTACATTATTATTTCTTATGTTAAGACTTGATTTTACATCTATTGCTAGTTGAATGTTTTATCCTTAAACGTTTTGAGTTTAATTTAAGACAATTGTTTTATATGTGCAATTGATCATTGTAATAATGCTTAGAGTCTTCCGCTGAGTAAGTAAGTAAGGCCAAGGGTTCGCTTGGGGCGAGAAATAGTTTTCGAGTGCCAGTCCCTCGCATGGTTTAGGCTCGGGGTGTGACACATATATAAGGTCACCTTTCTCATCCCTCACTACAAAACCTATTGAACTAGCACCTGGATTTCCTCTTGCTGCCCCATCTGTATTTCATTTCACTTTATTTCTTTCAAGTTTCCTCCATAGTATATAATGGGGATGTAGTCTAGGTTTATACTCCTTCAATTTTGAGATAAGTGGAGGCTATGTTTCCTTTCTGATGTGTAACCAAGGATATTTCAACTTTATGAGTTTCATCACCTTTTCTTGCACTTGCATCACCATTTAATTGTATGTGGTGGTTCCTCCATGCTTCAAGTTATTCCTCCTTTTCCATAATGTCCACATAATAATTGTTAGCATTGCTCTCATTACCACCTTCAGTTTGGCATTTTGATTCTGCTTTCACCAAGTTATTATGAGTTGTTGTAAGTGCATGTTCTCCATGTGTATACTTGTAGGATTAGAAAACTGGGGGTTCTTAGAAAAACATGTGCCATTGTCTCCTCTTCTGTCTCCAAACAGCACCAACATCTAGACACTATTTGAATTTTCATCCTCTTCCTATTGTCATCAGTTGCAATTCTTTTTTTTGGAGTTTCCATTAGAAAAAAATCATCTTAAAAGGTATCTCTTTACTCCATAGCAGTTGATAATTTGCTCTTCTTTCCTGTTTGTGTCTCATTAACTCCCAAGTTGATTTAGATGTGAAACTTCCTTGAGTACTCCCCATCCAGCATGCTACATCATTGACATATTCCTCCAATGGAGCCTTAATGGACTCCATTATGTAATCTGTCGTCTCCTCAGATATCTTACTAAGAAGCTTCTCCTTATCCCAAGTCCCTTGATGAGTTAAATATTTGACTTTTATTTCCTCTTCCACTGCATTGTTCTCCTCCACATACCATAGTGCCCCTTATTTAGTCCAATTATCAAATCAAAAGCCTTAGTTGCATGCTTTAACTTTCCACCAAATGTTATGTTTTACCTCTTCTCTAATTGTGATCATTTTTTTCCAAACATGAGAAGCACCTTGCCCTCTAGCCACTGTAGGATGCTTTTTTTTATAATACTTGTTCCACATGAAAGATGCCCATAAAGATGATGTAGCAGTTTTGAAGTTCCACCAAAGCTTTGCCAAAAAAGCTTTTGACACATCATATAAGACTTGAAGCCTAGTCCTCCCTCATCTTTTTTATAACACATCTTATCCCATGCCACCTAGTACTTGTTCCTAGCTCCTATTAAGTTTCTCCAAAAGAACTTTTCAACTAACTTTTGCAACTAATCTATTATACTTTTTGGGAGGGTTCATAGTAGCTAGAGAATAGATAGGTATAGACTGTAAAACATGAACAATTAGAATGTACCTTCCTCCAAAAGACAAGAACGTATTTTTCCAGGTGTTCATTCTATTTGTGACTTTCTTCAACAAGTTCTCAAAATGACCTTTGTTCTTTCTTCCATAAAAAAATGGGCAACCTAGATATGTGAAACAGAAAGATCTTTGCATGATACCTCTTATCCTTTCTATCATATTACACACTGTGTTAGGCACATTCTCATGTAAATATATCATACTCTTGTTTAAGTTGACCATTTGCCCTGACACCAATTCATACCTCTCAGAATGTTGATCATTTTCTTCATAGATGCAGTCTGTCCTGAGAAAAATATGATGGTATCATCTGCATATGATAGATAATTTATATCTGGACTCCATTTAGGTATCCCATATCCTATATAATTTGGATCTTCAAACAAACTATTTAAAACCCTTCACAAAACCTCTGCTACAATAATGAATAGTGTAGGTGATAAGGGGTCTCCCTGCTTTAGTCCTCTAGAAGATTGAAAAAAACCAAAAGATTGTCCTTTCATCAATACTGAGTACCAGTTATATCTAATGAACCTTACTATCATATCTATGATTCTTTCTGCAAAATCAAAATTTCTCATTACTCTCACCAAAAATTTCCATGAAACCCCGTTATAGGCCTTGGCCATATCTAGCTTCATCACAACATTATGATATTTGTTTCTTCGGTTAATGTCTGTTATTATCTCATGTGCCAATAGTACATTCTAAGTAATGTTTCTCCCTTCGACCAAACCAATCTTATTTTTGGATATCAAACTAGGTAACACAGTGACTATTCTTTCATGAACAACTCTTGAGATGATCTTATTTGCAAAGGTACTAAAACTTATAGGCCTGAGATCTGCAAAAGTGCTCAACATATCCTTTTTAGGAATGAGAACCAGGTTGGTGTGTGATACACCTGGGTAGTTCTTGCCCACCAAAAAATGCCTTCACCATATTTTTCACATCCTCCCCTACAATATCCCAACAACTCTAAAAAACATACCTGAAAATCCATCTGGACCACTAGAACTATCATCATTCCGAGCAAATACCACTTTTTTACTTCCTCATTAGTGGGTGTTCTCACCATAATCTCATTTTTATCCTCTGTAATAACACAAAGAATATGTGTCATAATACTATAATCACTAACCTCTTAATCCTCTATGAACTATTTCTTGAAAACATTAACAGCTTCTTCTCCAATATTTTGAGTTGTTGTAATCATGTCGCCATCCCTTGATTGGATTACATTTATTTGTAACTTTCTTATTCTTCCCTTGACATAATCATGAAAGAAGTTTGTGTTTCTCTCCCCATCGTTAAATCATTGCATTCCTGCCTTTTGTTTCCAGAATTCTTATTCTATATGCTTATATCTTTTAATATATGCATTTGTCTTGTGAAGTTCTGACATGTTGCTCTCGGTAAGTGTCATCTCCATTTGAATTTCCTTCATTTTGACCGCATCCTCTAAGGTAGCTATTTGCTGAAACACATTTCCAAATGTCTTCTTACTCCATTTTTCTAGTTCCATTTTTACGTTTTTTAATCTTGTTGTGCACCATTATAAAAGGGTTGCCATTAATCTCTACCTCCTTCCATACATCAACAATTATTTTCTTAAAACTCTCATGCTTTGAAAACTTCATTGGTTCCCTTTTTTTGAAAGTTAATCGTGAGTTGTTGGCCAGTGTCAGTATAATCTTATTCTTCCCAATAATCCTCCCAGAAAATCCAAATTTTTTTTTGAGCTGCTCACCTTTGCTTTGGGAATTCCCAATTTGATTCTATACCTCTCGAGGTCTACTAGATTTTGAAAAGGCTCTAAAATAACAATGTATAAGTATTGATTCCTCCTACGTAGATCAATAAGTCTCTCAAAAGATTTTTGAGTTCTTACTGATCTAATATTCCATAATAGTACTTTACTAATCATTGATTAGTGGTGGATGTTGACCACTTCTTGCTCCTTGTATTCATTTGTGATTGTGTCTGTAGTTTTTTTCCTTTCTTGTTCCTCCTCTATAACTGATTAATTTGCCTTGGTGATAAATCCCCTTCAGGCCATATACTCTCAATGTTCCTCTCCGTGCATTCATCCCCTTCTGTGTCCTTTTTCTTCTTCTTTTATTGTTCTGTCATCTTATTTATAGTTGGCATTTTCACAACTCCTATATTAGGTTGTGAGTATCTTACTCCCCTCTCTGACTGTCCCTCCTCTTGTACTGTGTGTGGGCCTTCAGCTACACCATTCTTCTTCTCCCCACTCTTTTGATTTTTTCCCTTTCTGTGTCTATTGGCTACCCACATGAAGGCGATACACTTTGGGATTTGTTATCTCTGTAAACTGAGTCTTTTACTCCACTGTAAGCATCTGCATGACTGCCTTTTGACTTAGAAACCAAAGGGATTTTGGTTTCCTCCTTTTCTTCCAGTGTCGCATCATGATCCTTCAATTCCTCGTCCATGTTTCCCTCATTCTCATGTGATGTATCTTCCTTGGAATTTATTCCTTCCCCATTCTTAATCTTTCCTTCCTTTGGTAAAGATTCATTTTCCTTCGAAGCTTCAAATTTATTTGTGATTTCGACTTTACCATTTTGTTGTTGTTTTGGATTCCAAATCTGCTCCCCTTTACCACGCATTACATATCCACCCTTTATGTACCCCTTTTTCCTTCTTTGTTCTTGAAAAGTATTGGATTCTCCTATTTTCACTTTTCATTTTCTTGAGCTTTATGTTTCCTCCACCTCTCACTCCTTATCCCCTCCAGTATTCTTATCCTCTCTTGTTTTCTTCTTCATCTTCCTCCATGGGATATAAATTTGGATGTATATTGAAATGTTCCTTTTCATTGTGTCCTTGTAGATTGCAAGTTTTACAATACTTTAGAACATAGTCATATTTAATTGTGATCCACTTTTCATTGATTTCCCCCATCTTCTTCCTCATTCCTATATTAATTATTTTTGGGAATTCTTCAATCAGATCCACCTCCACCTTGACCCTAGCACAACTAGGTCTCATCTTGTTTTGAGTTGGCATGTCCACCTGTAAAGGCATTCCCACTGCAGGAGCTAATGAGAACATTGATTCCTTCCCAAAAATTTGGTGGTAGTGATGGAAAAGATATCCATGCTATAAAAATCGATCTTTCCTCCTTGATATACCGTGAGTTTACGGTATTTCTGATACATTTCACTTACAAGTTGTGTGTGTCTAGAGCCTTTTTGTATTGGTTTTTATGTATTTTTATCAAATTTTGCAGGAAAGATGTTCAGGCGCGAAATTAAAGAGACTACTGAAAGAAATGCAGAAAAGTGCATCTATGGAGATGATCTACGTACCGTAGGTATATTTACGATCCGTAGATGGTGGTCGTAGATCAGCAGCCAAGGCATGGAGGCAAATCAGGGAAATCTGACCAAGTGTGGAACCACGGTGCCCATTGACGGTCCGTAGATGGATCTACGGACCGTACTGCGGATCC
>JAJOOO010006277.1:0-48888 GCA_029582685.1 Solanum piurae
TTGTTACAAATATTAGATGAGTAACTAATTTACGCAGCCACCTTCTAGGAAGGGTTCTGTTTCAATTAGTTCTCGGATGTAATCTAATATTTGTATTCTCTTTTAAAATTCAATTCTAATTGTCGCATCATATCGACGGTAACATCCTCTGGTGTTGTCAAACTTGCTAGAAACTCTTGTGACTCTAATCCATCATCACTAGATCCAATTACTGCATTAATCCAAGCTTCTTGTTTGGAACTTAACCTTGGCAAATTACAATTCCTCCTCTCGGCGTTGACCCAGTCTCTAAATAAAATTGATGTTTCCAAACTTTCTTCCGCCAGTGAATGTCTATGATCGCCAATTTGAAACCTTTCGCACTAAAAGCAGCCTCCGATGCAACTGATGTTTCATTTAAAAATAGACTAACGACTGGTTTAAGAGTCGCCACTTAATTTTTAGAAAAAAATCAAGAAAACTAATTTTCAAAAGATAAAAACAGTAAATCGATTGAAAATATTAAAAGGGGGTTCGGGGTTCATATTAACATTTCGGGAAGGGTTTGAAAGCACCCGAAATGTCCGCTAACATGCGGTTATCCGATAATTATATATTTGGTTAGTTGTTTTAAAGAAATAGGCATACTTGACAAGTTTATGAAATATGCAAACTTGAGACTTGAAAATATTCTTTAGGGGAAAGGAAAATAGCATAAGGGGGTTCACTTAGATAATATATTTTTCAAAGTAATTTAAGTAGTGAAATAAGTAAAATTATTTAATCTTTAGAAATCTCAAAATGACTATCTCTTGGGAAAATCAAATTAGGGAGATCTTAGAATTGACTACAAATCAACAATTAGACAAATATGAAACAGATAAAATAAAGCGAGAGAGAGAGTGTTTTGGGCCCGAGTCTGGGTTTCTGTCCGCCTGAACCAGTACTTGGGCCTGATTTCTGCTTTTTGGGCCTTCGGCCCCAACACTTGGTACCTGTCCTAAACTAACACAATAATAATCAAGATAAATGGACTTTTGGCCCAATAATTACAAAAAAAACACAAAGCTGAAATTTGGGGCTCCTTTAACCCATCTTCGATGAAATATACAGTGTATACGGCTGATGTATATCGATGTATCACACTGTATATCAGCATATTTTTGGCTCCCGAGATCTGTATTTTTTATTTTCCAGCCTTGTTTAGCTCTCGGGGACCCGTTCACCAGCTGCTTGACGCTAAATAAAACCAAGGCTGACTCTATGAAGAAATTTGAGCCTCCATCGCTCATCTCGAAAAGGGAAAAAGGAGGCGAAGAAATCCACAAAGGACTCGGTCGACGCCATAAAGATAGAAAGGAAAATAAATTAGCTAAGAAAAAAATGACATGGAGTAAGTAATAAGAAACGAAAATAATACAAATGAAGCTATCATCCAACAACTTGAATTAACCAAGACAAAAGACATAAATGTGTATATAAAAAAATGAAAATGATCAGTGCTAAAATTCATCCACTAACTTCAAATAATAAAAGTGAAATAACCAGCTTGTCCTTATGATAGCAATAGCAAGAATGAACCACGATGAAATTCGAAAGAGGCAGTGAACACTACACCATTTAATGCCCCTAAAGTGACTATTAAAGAATCAACTCAAGGCATATGTTGGACAAAAATATGATAATTTATAAAAAATGTTTCAACTTCCAGTTGTTTCCTAAACAAAGGCAAAAGTATGTTAGAGTAGATTTCGGGAATGCAATTCAATTTATCTCTAATAACCAACTAATCTACCAAGATTAAGCCGAAGATAATAACCAACTAAAGCAAGCACATTTCATGACTATTAATTATGGCATCATATTCACACAAATTTGCTATTTTCGAAAAGGCGAACATACTCATAAACTCATTTGAATCAATTAATTTAAACCGATCACTGTAATGATGCTCAATCAAAAGATTATATAAATATGCATACCCCAAATTCATGGGTCCAGATGGCTAGCAATATGGTGAAGTTGCCTTAAACTTCAACTTTAACAAGTAAAACACATTACCTACTATTTCAACATGAATTTCTATTTTCCAGTGAACAGTGAACACCCATAAGCAACAAAGTAGATGAAGACTCTTTTAATGCATTCAAACATGTTCTAACATTAATTTTTTTTTAAAAAAAAGACAGCAAGGGAGTAATATATTTGGAGCACAAACCAAGGTAATAATAACATGTTTATTGTGAAGGAATCTTCAAACTTTTGCCTAAACCGAATCGATCAGTTTATGCTCGAATGTACAACAAATTCGTGACATATTAGATGAAAACAACAAACTAGGAAGCTACGAAGAGACTAAACAAGATAAGACGACAATAGAGAAACTTAAGAGAGAAACACTACTTCCACAAATTCGTACCCTCATGGATTGATAAGTAAACAAAAATCAACATCATTCACTCAATCTTTTTACTGGAGAAATTTTAAGCAAGAAGTTAAACAAAAGCAGTGAGTAAATGAGAGGACTTAATACACTTGAAAAACTAAAATCGATAACGAAGTTACACTTTTGTGGAATTAAGTCTCTTAAAAGTGGTAAAATCAGAACAAGACTAAAGCAGGAACGGGAGTGAAAGATTATCTTTTTCAGGGCAGCGTTCCGGGACGACAAGTTTAACCACGAGGCAGCTTCCACCACAACAAATAAAGCTCCGCCGGAGGAGCCTTCCAATTCGAAAACTAAAAAATTCTAGACCTTCTGATTCCTAATAATAAAATTTAGGCGAAGCTATTTTATAAAACTTAACGTTTTTTGAATGTATTATGATATTATATATATATATTTTATATTTTATTTTATTTTGAAGTTCTCCCGATGGTTAAAAAAAAAACCTCTCAAACAGTGAACGAAAGAGAATATTTATAGGGAGGGAATGGAATTGGAAGGGGGGAAGCCGGTGAATTTGGATGGATTCAAATTCGAATTTTGATTTTTTGTAGAGGATAAAGTTGAAAGCTGTCTTTGTACCAATTTCTAACGGAAAAGAGAGGAGATTCGTCTGATTCGAAACAAGGACGCTTGAGGTGCGGAGATGAAGACACCTGGATTAGAGTACGAGCGAAATAAGAGGACGACGCGCGATTCAAATTTTGTTGCTGGAGCTGGACGCGATTTTTGTTTGGAAATAGTCGTGTTTCTGGGTTCTTCGCGCGTGAAAAAGAAGCAGGGGTGGGGTCGGCTGGTGCATTGATGTTGTTGTTATTTTGGGCTGCTGGGTAATTTTGAGAAGGAAAAGGAGAAATGGACTGGAATATTGCTGTAACATTGAGAAATTTGGATTGGAGGAATTGGGATAGGATTTAAGGGAATGACGTGGAAATTGGGTAGAACAAAATGGCTAAATAGAATACAATTATAGCCATATAAAATTTAAATATAGTCGAATTGAGTTGATTTAGTGAATCCGGCTAGAATTTAAACACGATGAATTAAGATTAATTAATTAAATGAGCTTCTTAATGTTAACGAAATAAAATAATTAACTTACTTATAAACTAAATAATTTAAAATATAGACTATTATATAACTAAAATAATTGACAAAATTTTAAGCAAAACTAAAATCTTTTTGAGATGATTTTTGAATATTCATAAAATGTACTAGTTATATACATAATTATATAAAATATATATTTTTATTGAAAAATTATAAAATTGACAAAATTACATAAAATAACTTGAAAAATATTTTAATATTTTTTTTAAAAAAAACTAATTATTCCAAATCGTTGGAAATTAAAGAATCTCAAAAATTAATATATATTGTGGAGGGTCAAAATTGGGTGTCAACAACTGATGAAGCTTGAATAGCTAGAACATCACGAACTATTTTGCTCAAAATTGGAAATGCAACGCTCCGCCTCCTCCACCATGCTAATAAATCTTCATTGCCATTTTTGTCTTCCACCGTTTAAAGATTGATAAATATATTCTTCAAAATCATCACGGTTAGTAGAATTAAGACCAAGAAAACCTCGCATATAACTTGAAATTCGAGCTTTACTCTGAGGATTAAAAGTTTGACCAACTTCTCCTTGAGTATTTCCTGTAGTTCTATATTTTTCATACAAAATTTTTGCTTCTACTTTTATGCTAGACTTACACATTTCACAAGTTGGATTTTATTCCGGTAAAATTTCTAAAGTATCATAAAAAGTGTCAACAAGTCTCTGCACACGTCGTAATTTATAGTCAGGATGAAGTAAAGTAGCAGTTAAAAAATTTTGAGGAATAGGAAAAAAATATTTTTAAAATTTTTCAATCATACCTTCAATTGCAACTCTAAATTTTTCAATTTTTTTGTATTTAGAAAATTGAATCGAAATAGCACAAATATTTATTAATACTGATGAAATAGTAGGATAATAAATTTCAGAAAACATGATTGTAGCATTATAAAAAAGTCTTAAAAATTCTAATAGTTCATTAGTTTCTTCCCAATCTTCTTCACAAATTCTATCTAATGGGTTAGCATTATGAGCATTAAACACCATTTGTATGGGTCCTTTATATTCGTAAGCAACTAAAAACATTTCGTAAAAAAAATCTCACCTTGTTTTAATGTCTTGGAATTTTTCTTGGTGGAAAATCACATAGTACACAACGCTCATTAAATTCCCTAATTCTAGCAGCTCTATGAGCATAAAAAATCCAGGCAACAACATATTCAATTTTCATACAACCACATTTAAATAATGAAATACCATTTTGTATAACTAAATTTAATACATGTGCAACACATCTAACATGAAAAGAATTAACATCAATTGGACATAATCTAATTTTTAACATACTAGCAGCGTTTGTATTATTAGATGCATTATATAATGCGACATACATTACTTTATCTATAAGCATGTAATAATCTAGAACACTCAAAATATTTGAAGCTAAATATGCACCAGTTTTTTTCTCTACACATTCTTTATAACTTAAGATTCTTTTTTGCAAATTCCAGTTATGATCAATCCAATGTGCTGTAACAATTAAATAATCACGTTCATTAACACTACGACTCATGTCTGAAGTTATAGACACTCTACGATCTAATATGCTAAATATACAACAAAGATATTGACAATGTTTACCTTGATATACAAAAATATCAGATTTAACAGTATTTCTTGAAAAACCTCGATAAGTAGGATTATAAGTTTGTTGAATGTATTCAATAAAACCGGGATGTGAAGGAAAACTATAAGGCAAACCACAAACAGAAATCATTTTAGCTAAATTTTCGCGATCTCTTTCCTTATTATATTTACGTTGTGTTAGTGGACCACTGGGTTAGAAGGATCTAATATTCCTTGAACCATGTTAGAAACCCCTATCGATTCATTAACATTAATATCAAAATCATTAACTGAAATTCCTTTTTTTCTATCGGCTAATGCTTTAGCTTCTTTATATTGAATCGGCACACAAGATAACAAATGTCTATTTAAGCCCCCCCGTCCCACCTTGACCTCCTCCTTGTTTATGTTTAAAAGGTTGCTTACATTTATTACAAATAACAATAGAATTTTCTTTATCTAAAGTCATAAATTGCCACACAACAGAAGTTTTAGGGCGCTGATACTTCACCTTCTCCCTTGTAGGAGGTATAAGGGGTAGGCGTCAACAATTTTGCGCCGTTGAATTTGTAGTTTCATTTGAAACTTCTGTCACCGAACTAGTAGGTGTATCTTCTAATTCCTCTTCTCCCGAACCAACTTCTACTTCTTCACCTGAATTTTCATCAAGATAATGATTAATATCACCATAAATTTGTTGTAAAATATTATGATCGAGTTGAACGTTTGAATCAATATCATAAGCAGTATCATCAACATAAGTAGAATCATTTGTATTAAATCTAACTCTAGACATTGATTTAGAAGAAGTACCACCACATTTACTCTTATTTTTTCCTTACTACTTTTTTTATTAAAATTAAATAATTTACTAATGCCACTTGGTTCTTTCTCTTTTCCTTTACCAGTATCTTTTTTGCTAGAACTCATATTTAATTATATGTAAAGTGTAATATAAAAATAAGAATAACACAAAAATTAATGGCGAAAAATAAAATATAAATATTATAAAACGAATGTAGAAAACGTCTGCGTTAATAGCAGACGTTATAACCGATTCTTGAAACTTGTAGTTTGGAACTCCAATACTTGATAGCAAATATGAGAATAATATATATTATGATATAATATGAAAATTTAGAATTGAAATATATGTATTATAATAATATGAGACTTAAATGGAATAAAAAATTAAGACTTAAGATTGAGAGGATATAGAAATAGATGAGAGAATATATGATTTTGTAAGAAATAATAAGGGATAGAGGGGTATTTATAATATTAAAAATGGGTTAAAGTGTATTTATGATAACTTGAGAGTTCAAATTAAAATATTAAAAGTAGGGGGGTGTTGGAAAAGTAAAAAAATGGAATAAATCCGTTGGGGGACCCATTAGACGTTGCCCCAACGGTTGGCAACGGATACAATTCAAAATAAATAAATAAATATATATAAAGGGGATCCCGCGAAACCGGCCGGTTCAGCCGGGCCGGGTCGGTAAGGACCAAAAGGTGAACCGAACCGATTCCGATCCCCTAACCCGTGATCCCCCATCCCACGAGAATCGACGGGACCGGGTCCGGCGAGACCGTTCTCGAATCGGTCGCACGCCGGGGCGGGCCGACCCGGTCCCCCTACCAGCCCTAGTTAGAACGGATTAGAGTGAAGAGTGAAGTTGAAGGAGATAAAAAGAGTAAAGTAAGAGAGAGAGTAAATAATTATTAAAATGTCAAAAGGTGGTTTTCTTTTTTGGAGGGAAATACAAGCGGTTTTGGAGCCAAAGGGACATTTTCGTCATTTACCCGTGTCTTGGCAATTCGTGCCAAAATTCTGTCTTGCCAATTAGCAGTACTCTTAAATAAAATAGGGCAAATTACAGAAATCACTTACTTTTAAGGCAAAATTATAATTTATTCCTTAAAAGTTTATAATTACACAAATCCTTCAAAACGGATACAATAATATAAGCATTGATACATTAATCTGATGCGCGTGATACATTAATTGTTAAGTCAGATACATTAAATTTTATACATGATACACTAATCTGATGTAAATTTTATACATGATACACTAATCTGATGCGCGAGATACAATAATATAAGTGAGCTAATACATTAATCTGATGCGCGAGATACACTAATATGATGTGTGAAAAGGAGGGATTTTAGAAATTTATAAAATTTATAGAGGATAATGGTAATAAGTAAATTAAAAGATGAGATTTTTGTAATTTTTTCAATAAAATAAGCTGCCCAACGGGTACGGTCAGATGAATTCGGGCAGCGGGTAGAGAAAGACTTTGAAAATTGAGCCCGCATGTCTTAATCTGGTCCCTTTGATTGGGTCCCACCAACTTCAATGTTTTTAATTGGCTGTGTTCTAATTATGAAGGAAATGTGGGGCCCATGATATGTTGTATTGTGGGACCCGTGGGGCCCAGTGATGATACAGCTCCAATTTGGGAGGAAAGAAAAATGACAGCAAATAATGGAGCTTCTCTAGAGAAATCATGGAAAAAGTCATTATTTTTTCTTTTTATCCTTTTTAATAGTAGAGTTTTAGTTTTTAACGTGTTTTTTTTTTTTGCTTTTCGCTAGTTTGGTCCTATAGTTATGAAAATTTTTGTTCCTGTTCAGTTAGTTGTCCGTCTAAACTTTAATTTTATTGATAAAAAATTGATTTTCCGTAAATGAATCATGAGATGCTTGAAACTAAAAATACTTTGTAGTACGGCTGCTTTATGTACTTAAGGAAGAAAAAAAGCATGCTATAAGAAAATAGCATACACCACAAATTGCATAAAATATCAAAGTTAATGCACTTGTCAATGATTCCCTCAAATACGACAGAGACCAAATTTGATAAGTTTTTAAATATTTAAAGGAGTAAAATCGACAAATGTATAATTAAAGGACTAAAAATGATAAGTATATAATTAAGGGACTTTTGATAATATTTTGAATTGTTAAAGGGCTAAATCTGATAAATATATAATTAAGAGATTATTTTAAACCTATTCAAATAATTCAGGGACTATTTATGACATTTTCATATATATATATATATATATATATTTTATTTTTAAATGGATTAAAAATAAACAAATTGGTACCATAGTATTATATATTTATAACGTACAAAGACGAAAGGAGCAAATTATTTATATATTAGGTGTACAATGTTCTAGCTAGGAATAATGGCAACGAGGAAACTTAATTTGCATATGAATGCAGGCAATGGAGAATGCAGTTATGCCAGCTGCTCCACTCTTCAGGTACGTATGAATTCTCTTTTCTGTCCAATGAAACTTGCTTGGAATTGACGCATAATCAATACTCAATTCATTTTTCCTAAATTCCAGAGAAGGATAATAGAAGAGGCAAAACCTGTTTTAGAAGATGCCATCAAGAAGATGTTCAATAATATTATTGGTGACTTTCCCAAGTCGTCATGTTTTAATATGGCAGACTTGGGTTGCTCTTCAGGAACAAATACACTTTTCACAGTATCAAATATCATAAAGATTGTACAAGTTTTATGCCACGAAAAGAGTTGCAAAATGCCAGAGTTTCAAGTTTATCTCAATGATCTCCCTGATAATGACTTCAACACTATTTTCAAATTGATTCCATCCTTTTATGGAGATCTCAAAGAGGAAGCAAATTGTTTCATATCAGGCGTTCCAGGTTCCTTTTATGAGCGGCGTCTATTTCCTAGCAAAAGCTTGCACTTGGTTCACTCATCTTATAGTATTCATTGGCTCTCTCAGGTATCAATGAATCATACCAACTCTTTTAAGTTAATCATATATTACAAAGGGAAATAATCTTTTCGTGCAAAGAATAATCTCTTTATTTGTATGCAAAGCCATACATAGTAGTTCTGGTCTTTTGTCATATTTTACTAGATACACTAAACATTTAGTTAAATCATACATATTACAATGGGAAATTAATCTTTTCGTGCAAAGAATAAAATCTGTTAAGTGAAGAGTTCGAACAACAGGAAGTAAAAGTATAAATGATTGCTATTTTTTTTTTTAAAAAAAAACCCTCCGTTAGATCATATATTACAAAGGGAAATAAATCAATTTAATGAATATATCATTAATATCAATTTTTTCTCAATATTTGCTTAGTTTCATTCCAATTTCCAATGCTAATAAATCAATAAGATGTAGGTCGAGTTTGATGATCATTTATTTTGATTATCTAGAAGAATAAAAAAAATACCCGCAAAAATCAAACCAACTGACAAAATGACCAAATCAAAATCCAAAAAAATATATTTATTTCACTACTAATATATAAGTGTCAATAAGCACACAAGTCAACATGTCTGCTTTAGCTCTGTGCTTATTTATCATCAGCCGAAGAGTCCTTGATTTTCAATGCATGTGGGCCTGTTTTCCTCTCTATTTCAATTTGCCATGCATTTGTTTCAATCCCTTTTAATGGATATGGACCCCACCTCACCAATTCCATTCCCTTCTCTTTATTTCTGCCTCACAACTTCTTCTTTCACTTTCATTTTGTGTGTAAATTAATATTTGAAAATGTCAATTATTCAATTTATAATTTATTCATCTTACTTTTCTTTTTAATTTATCGTGTATTCAAAGATTACGTTTAAGATACTATAAATTATTAGAGTTAATATTTTAAAATATTTTATTACAAATTTGAAAATTACGTAATATACACTATTAATTACAATAATTAACAATTTAAAATATTTTTACTATCTAATAAGAGCCTACAAACACACTATACGTTATATGTTTGAAATTTTTTATAAACCACAATAATTAGCAACTTAAAATATTCTGTTATATATTTAAAATGATGTTAAAAGTACTATAAATCACAATAATTAACAACTTAAAATATATTTTTTTAGAAATTTTTTTGTTGACTCTTGAAATTCTATCGGTGACACATGAATTTGAATAGATGGAACAATATTTATTATTGAAAGTTAACGATACTATAAGTTATTCGAATGTATTTTCAGAAAGCATTTCGGAACATTAAAAAGGAAAAGAAACTATTTTAATTTAAATTACTGCATTGTTTTTTTTAAATGGTGAGACCAATTTCAATTATGTTCTTTAGTTTTATGTTCAAAGCCTTAAGTTGTAGTTTTACTATTTTAAATATCGATAATATTTATGTAAATTTTGTAATAATTTTGAGTAAAAATTAACAATCGATAAAAAATAAATTTTTAATGATGGATATCAAATAGGTCTCTTCATATTTTATATAAAATCATTCAATTTAATATGATTTAAAATTTATTACTATAAATAACATTTATTGAGTATTTATTTTACATTTAATGAGATTATTTAAAATTGTTTAACTAACACCGCTTAAATAAATAAATTTATGAATAAATATTTGATCCGTGCATACAAAATAAAATTATTTAATAAAAATTACTTGAAATGATCAAAGTTAATACTTATATTTATCATGTATTCATTTTAGAGTTAACATGAACGTTTACTATCATATAAATATATATAATTTATTCAAATTTAAAATTTAAAACTATTTGTTTAACGTCAATTAAAAATTAACTTTTAACTAAATATTGGGTCCGTGCATTAGCATGGGCTCTTCGTCACTAGTACATATTAGAAGTCTACTTCGACATGCCTGCTTGTATGACAAGGGTATTTTCAGATTTTTTTTTACTTTTTCCTTCTTTAACCATTTGTAATCTCCTGCTTTGAAGATGTACTTTTTCTGTATTAGACGAAAAAACCAATCAACATTTATATGGTGACTGATATGTCCAATCAAAAAATTACTATTCTGTTGAACTGTGTGGGCCCAACTCATGGGATCACTATACTATGTCGGCTCCTCATTCCATTTTGCATTTAATAGTAATAGTAATATTTTTCCATTACTATTTAGTATTTTTTTTATATTAAATTTATTTTTTTATTCTTTTTTATTGGTTATAGATTAAAAAAAAATATAAATAATACTATAAATCACAATAATTAACAAAATAAATATTTAAAAGTTATATAAAAAAATCAATTGAATCTTGACATTCTATTGGTACCACATAAAATGGTGTAATCATTTAAAATTTATTAAATATAAATTTATAAAATGATTCGGATTATATTAAATTCATTAATATATTAGTCCAAATAAATATTATAAATTGATATAATTGAATTAATTATTTAAATTCAATAAATATGAATTTAATTAAAGCCCGCTCCATAAAGCTCATATGTCATGTCACTTAAATCTGATTGGCCGAAGGGAACCCTATTCCAATCACAACTCCCCTATTCTAAAACTATAAATAGGGGTCTTCATAATTCAGATAAGAGAACCAAGAATTCGAACAAGAAGTTAGAGAAAGCTCGTGGATCAAAAGCCACAATTTCTCTACAAGTTAAAGAATTGAAGAATTGAAGAATTCAAGTGTTCAAGTTCAAGATTTGAAGAAGTCAAGATAAAGTTCAAGAATGATCAAGATCAAGACCGCCTGATTCAAGATCAAGCTCGAAGCCCTTGAATTCAACTAGAAAGTCAAGATCAAGATAAAGTTCAAGATCAAGTCCAAATCCAAGATCAAGATCGAGATAAATCCCAATTCCAAGATCAAGCTCAAGAGCCCTTGAATTATATTTGAAAAGGCGAATTCAGAGGAATTATAGAGATTGTAACACTAGCACCTAAATCAATAAAACTATTGTTGCATAATTTTCCATTCTTGATTATTGTTTTCTCGACGCGAATTTTATTGTCTACAAATTCTGGTACGCCCAGTGGGACAATCTCTACCTCTTATCTCAACTTTTCAAGCATCAAAGAATATCTAAATGACTTCCGTGAAGAACAACTCTCGATCAACTGCCTCTAAGGCCACTAGCTCCAAGTTCTCTACTGAAGTTGAAGGCATTTTGGGTGTTACCTTTGGAAGTTTCTGAGTTGTTACGAGAAGCAAGGCTGCTACACTAGGACAACAAGTACTTCAAGTGTCATCCGCATCAACTCCAATTTTTGGGTCTACGACTACAAAAATATCAAGTTCCTCCGCAAACACTTTAGAAGGAGGAAGCAGTGTTGCTGAAAAGATCAAGAAAACATTGGCTCTCCTTGAGCAATCTAGTTCCAAGAACTTTACCACAAGGGAGAGCTATGATTCAACGAATGAGTCACCTCTACGTGCATCGCGTAATGTGAGTCCGTTGAAGATCAACTTATGTGAAAATCCATGCTACTCTCCTACATCTCCAATGATCATGCAAACAATGGTGGCTGCTGCTTCTTCCTCTGAGGAACAACTCGCAAATCTGACGAAGTTGGTTGAAGGATTGTTAAAGCATGTACAACACCAAAAGTCTAAAATTGATAAGTTAATGGATCGAATGGAAGGACTTTTATATGGAGAAGCGAGTTATTCGCCCGGAAAATGTGTTGAAGTTTAAGAGATTGGAGATCCTGCGAAGAAAGCACCGCTTGTTAATGAGATACCAGTTTCTTCTGAAGGAATAATCCAATCGATCGCTTGAATGAATTCATTAAAGGCACTATCAAAGATAAGTATGAAGTCTTCACCAAGTCTTCTCATATGTATGCCAAGCCATACACTGCAAGAATTGATAACTTAAAAATGCTTGCTGGTTATCAACCTCCCAAATTTCAACAATTTGAGAGTAGAGGAAATCCGAAGCAACATGTTGCACACTATGTGGAGACATGTAATAATGCTGGAACATATGGAGACTATCTTGTCAAGCAGTTTGTCCGGTCTCTAAAAGGAAATGCCTTTGATTGGTACACGGATCTTGAGCCCAATTTTATTGATAGTTGGGAGCAACTAGAGCACGAGTTTCTCAATCGTTCTATATCACGAGTTTCTCAATCGATTCTATAGCACGAGGCATACTGTGAGCATGGTAGAACTTACGAATACTCGCCAAAGAAAGGATGAACCAGCCATAGACTTCATAAATCGATGGAGGAACGCTAGCCTGAATGTCAAGGATATGCTTAGTTAAGCTTCTGCAATAGAAATGTGTATCCAAGGGATGCACTGGGAGCTTCTTTATATCTTACAAAGAATAAAACCAAAATCCTTTGAACATCTAGCTACTCGTGCTCATGATATGGAATTGAGCATGTCCTCTGCCGGAAAGGATATGACGTTTGTCCATGACCCTCGCAAAGGAACAGACAAGCAGAAACCTAAGAGATGGAGCAAATTTATGCCCAAGAACGACAACAAAGAGTCAATGAATGTTAATGTGTCGCCTGTGAAGTTCACTACGAAAGAAGGGAAGAAGCAAAGTGTGAGAACGAATTCCCAAGCGCGTTCAGACCAAAAATCGATCCTAAGGAAAATGCAAGAAATGGAATACCCCTTCTTGGATTCTGACGTTTCTGATATTTTTGATGAGTTGCTTGAATTAAAGCTCATTGAGTTGCCAGAGATGAAACGACCTGATGAAGCTGGAAAAGTTGATGACTCAAATTATTGCAAGTATCATAGACTTGTGAGTCATTCTCTTGAAAAATATTTTGTCTTCAAGGATAGAGTGATGCGATTGGTTAGAGAAAAGAAGATTGTCCTTGATGATGAGAAAGCTAGTTCTAATCAAATCTCCACCACATTCGGCTCGCTCGATCCGATCCAAATATATATCACAGAAAATCATGAAGAAGAGTCATTGGAGCTAGACAAATCTCAAGTTGATATAGATGGTGATGAAGGTTGGATTCTTGTGACTAGGCGAAGACGCAACAAGTCAAGCTTACGAAAAGAATCACGTGAGCAACCGATTAGAAAGAAGATGGTGAATAAACTGGTGAAGCAGAAATCAATAAAGCGCCCAAAGAAGGCCAAGGAGAAGTGCATCAGTACCAGAAACCCCGACATCCTATAACTCTAGAAGAATTCTTACCAAGTTGGTTGCGCACAAAGTCTACTCAAGAAAATGTCGAGGCATCATGTTTTAATGCTGATAAAGAAGAAACAATGAAGGTGTCTCCAACTGACAAAGAAGGAACAACGAGAGAATCCTCACCAAAAGTGTCTCCTAGTGGTGAAGAAAAAGCAACAAGGGAAATCTCGTCAATGATGTCTCCTTCATCTTCTGAAAATCCTATTGAACCTTCTTTCCAAGAAGCACATACATGTGATACAAAAATCACATTCACAGATAATGATCTTCTATTTGGTGAAACACTACACAATCGTCCTTTGTATATGGTTGGTCACGTGCTAGAGAAGAAGATAAATAGAATCTTGATAGATGAAGGATCTGGAGTCAATATTCTGCTTATCTACACATTGAAGGAACTCGTCATCACAATCGAAGAACTTAGTGAAAATCATTTGTTGATACAAGGATTTAATCAAGGAGGACAGAGGTCCATAAACTTCATTAAATTAGAAATCCACATGGAAGATTTGCGATCAAGCGCATGGATGCACGTGATCGATGCAAAGACTTCATACAATATATTACTTGGCAGGCCTTGGGTACATGAGAATAAAATTGTCTCATCTTCTTACTATCAATATTTGAAGTATCTTAAAGACGGGATTGAAAAGAAGATAGTTGCAGATGATAATCCTTTCACCGAAGTTGAGACACACTTTGCTGATGCAAAATTCTATTTGAAGAGTTATGTTGTTAAAGGGACAAAATCTAATAATGTCAAATCAACCAAGTCTGAAAAGATCACAAGCAAAAGAATCGATACGACTGTCGGAAAGGCAAAAGTTGACACTAAAGAACTTTGTCCTAATCTCAATGAAGGGACGACCACGTCGTCAAAGAATAATTTGACTTCTGGACTTCGCTATGTTCCAAAAGTAAAGAAAGAAGAAGTCAAATCATCTAACCTTCAAGAAGATGCATTAAGAGGACTAACTCTTCCTATCACACGGATTGATGCAATAAACTTACATTCAAAGCTACCTATAAAACGCATGGGAGAAGGTTTTGATCCTAATGCTTACAAGTTATTTGTGAAGGCTCTATATAACCCTAATGAGCAATCAATATTAGGGAAACTCCCATCAGTTGATAAAACCATGCAAGCACGTGAAGGCCTAGGTTATAACCAACCACCGCCTGTTCGCATCTCCATAAGAAAAGCAAGCAATAATCATTTAACTTTTGAAGATGATGTCACTGCTCCTAATAGAAAGTATTCCATTTTTTATCAACTTGGAGAATCGACTGCACGAACTTTTGTGTTCGAGAGATTAGGTCCATTGAAGAAGAGAAACAACAAGCATCAGAGAAGTTATCTAAAAGTGACAATGCTGGCTTCATCTATGATCCAAAAGGATTTCAAAAGTTTGATTCCTTCTAGAATCATGTGACGAGTGGAACTTATGGTTTCGTGTAAAGAGGAACTCAAGGCAAAGGCTCATAATGTGGTTTACACCAAGGAGCGCGAGGAAGATGAAGAAAGTGTAGGCTCCTCATATCATGTTACAATCCAGAATGAGCATGATTCTTTCCCTCAAATGAAGATTGATGAAGAGTTAGAAGATGTTGTCTGGTGTTGTCATATATCTGTCAATGACAATGACCCTCTAGAAGAGGAAGATGCTGGAGATGCTCCACCAGAACTTGAAGAAAGAGTGAAGACCACAATAGATCCCTTAAAGGAAGTTAACCTTGGCCTGATGAAGACTCAATGCCTACTTACTTGAGTGCCTTTCTAGAAGTTGATGAAGAAATCACTTATATGAATATACTTAAAGAATATAGGGATGTCTTCGCTTGGAGTTATAAAGAAATGTCTGGCTTGAATCCTAAAGTAGCAGTCCATCAGTTGGCAGTCAAAAATGGTGCTCATCCTGTTAAGCAAGCCCAAAGACGTTTTAGGCCAGACTTGGTTCCATTAATAGAGAATGAAGTCAACAAACTTATCGAGGCAGGATTCATTCGTGAAGTTAAATATCCTACATGGATTTCAAGTATTGTTCATGTAAGGAAAAAGAATGGCCAAATTCGAGCTTATGTTGACTTCATGGATCTCAGTAATGCATGTCCTAAATATGAGTTCCCTCTTTCAATTCCTGAGCTAATGATTGATGCCACCACTGGTTATGAGGCGATGTCATTCATGGACAGTTCTTCTGGCTATGATCAAATCCGCATGGCACCAAAGGATGAAGAACTCACCGTATTTCGCACGCCTAAAGGTATTTATTGCTACAAAGTGATGCCTTTCGGTTTGAAGAACGCTGGTGCTACATATCAAAGGGCTATGCAAAATATATTTGATGACTTGCTCCATAAAAATGTTGAATGTTATGTGGATGACTTGGTGGTAAAGTCGAGAAAGAGGAGTGATCATTTGAAAGACTTAAAAATGGTGTTTGAGCTGCTTCGAATATATCAACTAAGGATGAATCTATTGAAGTGTGCCTTCGGAGTTACTTCTGGAAAATTACTTGGTTTCATTGTGAGACATCGAGGAATTGAAATAGATCAAGCCAAAGTTGATACAATATCGAAGATGCATGAGCCTCGAAATATTCATGAGTTAAAAAGTCTCCAAGGAAAGCTAGCCTACTTGATGAGGTTCATCTCAAATCTAGCAGGACGATGCCAACCATTCAGTCATCTTATGAAGAAAGGTTCTCCTTTTAATTGGGACGAAACATGTAGCGATGCCTTTAAAATTATCCAGTCGTATCTAGCGAAACATCTAATTTTGGCAGCCCCTATACATGGAAAGCCATTGATATTCTATATTGCGGAACAAGAAAGATCCGTAGGAACCCTGTTAGCTCAAGAGAATAGTGAAGGCAAAGAAAATTCTCTTTACTACTTGAGTAGAACGATAACACCAAATGAGCTGAACTATTTGCCAATTGAAAAATTGTTCTTGGCGCTAGTTTTCTCAATTCAAAAGACGAAGCATTATTTTCAAGCCCATGTTGTTCGTCTTATTTCTAGAGCAAATCTCATCGAATTTGTTATGTCGAAACCTGTCCTTAGTGACCGACTAGCAAGATGATACCTCCAATTTTAATAGTTTGAGATCGTGTACATCCTTCAAAAAGCTGTGAAAGGACAAGCATTGGCGGATTTCTTGGCAGACCATCCGATACCAGATGATTGTGAGTTAACTGATGAGCTTCCTGATGAAGATGCAATGTTAATTGAAGTTCAACTTTCTTGGAAAATGTACTTTGATGGAGCTGGTGCTGGCGTAGTGTTCATCACTTCACAAGAAAAGATCCTACTATTCTCCTTTACTTTGAAGCAATGTTGCTCCAATAATGTTGTTGAATACCAGGCGTTGATACTTGGACTTGAGATGGCCGTTGACATGAAGCAATTAAACTTACAAGTCTTTGGTGACTCTCAATTGGTGATCAACCAACTCTTGGGAAGTTATGAGGTGAAGAAGCCCGAATTGCGTCATTATTATGATTATGCTCAAAAGTTTATAGGATGGCTTGGAGATGTAACCCTTCAACATGCACGTAGAACGAAGAATAAGAAAAATGATGCATTGGTTGCTCTAGCTTCAATGCTAACCCTTCCTGATCATACACAAGTGACTATTTGTCAAAAATGGATAGTATCACTGTCAAATGAGGAATCATGTATAGAAAATGAGCTTAATCATCTCATCGCCGTTTCTGAAGCCACGAAGGAAGAGTGGAGACAACCCATTATTGACTACATGTGTTATGGGATACTTCCAGAAGATCCAAGGAGAATGAATTACATTCATCGTCGTGCACCTCGCTTCCTTTACTACAATGACACATTATATAGAAGATTATTTGAGGGTGTACTATTACGATGTTTGGGAATGGAAGAAGCAATTCAAGCTTTGCAAGAAGCACTCTCGGGAGTATGTTGATCACATCAATCTGGACCAAAACTCCACTTTGATATAAAGAGGATGGGGTATTATTGGCCAACCATGGTGAAGTATTTCTTAGATTATGCTCGGAGGTGCGATGCTTGCCAATTTTATGCGAATATCATACATCAGCCGCCCGAAGTATTGCACCTAATTATTGCATCTTGGTCATTTGACGCTTGGGGATTTGATGTTGTGGGACCACTACCAAAATCTTCTGGTGGACACTTGTACATCTTGGCTGCAACAGATTACTTCTAAAAATGGGCTGAAGTTGTCGCTCTTAAAGAAGTAAAGAAAGAGAATGTTGCAAATTTTATCCGAGTGAATATCATCTATCGCTTTAGCATCCCTCGCTACATAATAACAGACAATGGCAAGCCATTTGATAACAAGTTAATAAACAAAATTTGTGATCTATTTGGTTTCAAGCAGTGTAAATCTTCTATGTATCATGTTGCAGCCAATGGGAAGCATATAATAAGACTCTATGCAACCTCCTAAAGAAAGTTGTCTCCAAGTCTAAACGGGATTGGCATGAAAGAATAAAAGAAGCTTTGTGGGCATATAGGACGATATACTGCACTCCAACTCAAGCGACACCATATTCACTCGCTTTTTGTGTTGAGGCAGTCCTACCACTCGAGCGTCAAATACCTTCCTTAAGACTTGCTATTCAAGAAGGGGTTACTGAAGAAGAAAATGCTCGACTGCGTCTTGCTGAGTTAGAAGCACTTGACGAAAAGAGGCTAGAAGCCCAACAAAACCTTGAATGTTATCAAGCTCGTCTATCTCGTGCTTTCAATAAGAAGGTTCGCTTGAGATGCTTCCAAGTTGGAGACCAAGTTCTCGCGGTAAAAAGACTCATCATTACTTCGCACAAGTCTGGGGGCAAATATACCTCAAAGTGGGATGGACCATATGTCGTACAAGAAATATATTCACATGGTGCTTACAAGCTTATTGATGCAGATGACGTAAGGATCGGTCCAATTAATGCAAAATTCCTAAAGAGGTATCACCCTTGAAGAGAGATGATGCTCTTTAAGGTACGAGCCTAAACTGCATGTCACTCCTGGTCCGCAAGAGTATAAACTGTGTACGACATAATAAAAAAATAAAAAAACACTCACTCCCCCAGAACTACGTTGTGACTTGATCCTCTTTTTTGAGGTACTTAGGCACTTAGAATATATCGTAAGTTCAGTTGCATGAGTGTAAGAAAAACCACATGTTCCCACTTGATCTGTCACATGACAGTAAAAACGATAAGTATTTTGTTTTATATTTTCTCTCATTAAACTTTAGAGTTGTACGAAGTATTGATTGGTCAATAGATGATGGCAAACCCTTAAAAAATATGAGTTTCATTAACAACATGCTTGAAGTTTCTTTAAAATTGAAGTCTTCAAATCCTCCGAGTATACAAGTTGAAGTCTTCAAATCCTCCAAGTATACAAGCTGAAGTCTTCAAATCATCCAAGTATGCAAACTGAAGTCTTCAAATCTTCCAAGTATACAGGTTGAAAGTATGCAAGTTGAAGTCTTTAAATCCTCCAAGTATGCAAGTTGAAGTCTTCAAATCCTCTCTGTATGAAAGTTGAAGTCTTTAAATCCTCCAAGTATACAAGTTGAAGTCTTCAAATCTTCTAAGTATGCAAATTAAAGTCTTCAAAGTCCTCCAAGTCTGCAAGTTGAGGTCTTCAAATTCTTTAATTCTGTAAGTTGAAGTCTTCAAATTTTTCAAGTCTGCAAGTTGAAGTCTTCAAATTCTTCAAGTGTGCAAGTTGAGGTCTTCAAATTCTTCAAGTGTGCAAGTTGAGGTCTTCAAATTCTTTAATTCTGCAAGTTGAAGTCTTCAAGTCTGCAAGTTGAAATCTTTAAGTCTACAAGTTGAAGTCTTCAAATTCTTTAAGTCTGCAAGTTGAAGTCTTCGAATTCTTCAAGTCTGCAAGTTGAAGTCTTCGAATTCTTCAAGTTTGCAAGTCGAGGTCTTCAAATTCTTCAAGTCTGGAAGTTGAGGTCTTCAAATTCTTTAAGTCTGCAAGTTGAAGTCTTAAAATTATTCAAGTCTGAAAGTTGAAGTTTTCAAGTCTTGGCACCATAAATTACCTTTCTTAGGGCGGGGATGTGTATCTATCCGCTTTCACCTTAAGAATACCATAAATTACCTTTCTTAGGGCGGAGATTTGTATCTATCCGCTTTCGCCTTAAGAATACCATAAATTACCTTTCTTAGGGCGGGGATTTGTATCTATACGCTTTCGCCTTAAGAATACCATAAATTACCTTTCTTAGGGCGGAGATTTTTATCCATCCGCTTTCGCCTTAAGAATACCATAAAGTTACCTTTTTTAGGGCGGGGATGTTTATCTATCCGCTTTCGCCTTAAGAATACCATGAATTATCTTTCTTAGGGCGGGGATTTAAAGGGGTCACATGCCCACTCCAATTACATGTATTGGAGTCGGACAATAAATTAGAACATTGCATGGGTATGGTAAATAAATTACTATTTAATTAATACTTCAAGTCTAGTCTTCAGAAAATAAAATATCTCGACAAATCTTGAAGCAGGGGCATTTGTAATCATTTAAAATTTATTAAATATAAATTTATAAAATGATTCGGATTATATTAAATCCATTAATATATTAGTCCAAATAAATATTATGAATTGATATAATTGAATTAATTATTTAAATTCAATAAATATGAATTTAATTAAAGCCCGCTCCATAAAGCTCATATGTCATGTCACTTAAATCTGATTGGCCGAAGGGAATCTTATTCCAATCACAACTCCCCTATTCTAAAACTATAAATAGAGGTCTTCATAATTCAAAAAAGAGAACCAAGAATTCGACCAAGAAGCTAAAGAAAGCTCGTGGATCAAAAGCCGCAATTTCTGTACAAGTTCAAGAATTGAAGAATTCAAGTGTTAAAGTTCAAGATTTGAAGAAGTCAAGATCAAGTTCAAGATCAAGTTCAAGAACGATTAAGATCAAGACCGCCGGATTCAAGATCAAGCTCGAAGCCCTTGAATTCAACTAGAAAGTCAAGATCAAGATAAAGTTCAAGTCAAAATCAAATTCAAGTTCAAGATCAAGATAAAGTTCAAGATCAAGTCCAAATCCAAGATCAAGATCGAGATAAATCCCAAGTTCAAGATCAAGCTCAAGAGCCCTTAAATTATATTTGAATAGGCGAATTCAGAGGAATTATAGAGATTGTAACACTCGCACCTCAATCAATAAAACGATTGTTGCATAATTTTCCGTTCTTGATTATTGTTTTCTCGACGTGAATTTTATTGTCTACAAATGGGTTAGATGATAAACATGTATTATTGAAATTGACGTAAATATTTAAAAGTTATATAAAAACTGACTGACTCTTGACATTCTATTGGTACCACATAAAATGGGTTAGATGATAAACATATACAGTAAAACCTCTATAAATTAATATAAGTGAGACCATGAAATTTTATTATTTTATAGAGATATTATTTAATCGATAAATTAATTTATAATATTAATGGGACCATATTTATATAGGGTCTTCAGGAAATATATTATCTTATTATCATATCGAAATTGGTGATTTTTTCCATTGGCCCAAGTCGGGACCGGATGAAAATATTACTTTAGATAGATTATTAATTTATCAAGTATTAATTTGTAGAGGTCCTACTGTATATTATTTGAAATTGACGTAAAAAGTACTATAAATCACTATAATTAACAATTTTTTTAAAAAAAAAAATACATACAAGAAAATTACTTGACTCCAAAAAATCTATCAATGTCACATAAATTGGAAATGCGAAGTAACCTATATTATTTGAAAATTATGTTAAAAGGTGTTATAAATTACAATAATTAATAATTTAATATATTTAAAAGACATTAAAAATGGTTAAATTTTGAAATTCTATATATGTCACATAAATTGAAACAAGGTAATATATATTAATTTTAACATTACGTAACAAAGTACTATAAATTACCATAATTAACAACTTATCATATTTTTAAAAATCATATAAAATATTTGATAACTTCTCAAGTTTCATGATATTACATAAATTAAGACAAAAAAAATTAACATATATTGGTCCCCGTGCTGGCACGGGGTCATGTATCTAGTTATAATTAGAAGTGTTTAAATCATAAAAGATCTATTCAAATAAAAAATCAAATTAAATAAATAAATCGATTCTTTTCTGGGATTGATTTGATTTGATGTTTTTTAAAATCAATAATATTTGATTTGATCCGTTTAAATAATTAAAGAATCTACTAAATTGATTGACTTTAGTTTTAACACCAAAGTATGAACACTCTGATTGACATTTGTGTGTATTCTCACGTGTATATTATTAATTAAGTTAATCATAAAAAATATATTATTTCTTTTAATTACGCACATTAACATTAAATATATACACATTAACAAAGAATATTAAAATCTTAGTTAGCGATAATATTTACTAAGAGTACTAATTGTCTTTAAAAATACATATTTTGCCGCAATAAAATAATGTTTTGCGTAGATATATAGACTAAACATTTTGATATATACTGAAACATGTAGACTCCAGAAAAGATTGAGAACAACAACAACATATACATAGCAAGGACAAGTCCTCCTCATGTAATTGAAGCATATATGAAGCAATTTGACAAGGATTTCTCAAGGTTTCTGCAATTACGCTCTGAGGAGATAGTAAGTGGTGGACTTATGGTTTTAACATTTATGGGAAGGAGCATTCCTGATCCCTATGGAAGTCACTGTGCCTCTCTGGATATTCTATCAAACTCACTCATTGATTTAATACATGAGGTGATCCACTTCTACTAACATCTTGTTTTCTTAATGTAAACCGTTAGAGAGTTTTAACTTTAGTATATTGATCGATAATGCAGGGACTTATTGAACAGGCAAAACTAGACTCCTTTAATCTTCCTTTTTACACACCATACAAGGATGAAGTTGAAAAAATTGTTCAAATGGAAGGTTCATTTGATGTTGATACCATAAAGTTTTTCCAAGTGGACTGGGATGAGAGGAACAACGATGATGATGATGATGTTTGTTTCGATGCGTATAGCAGTGGTAAACATATAGCAAGAGACACGAGAGCTGTTTTAGAACAAATGCTTGTTAGCCATTTCCAATTCGGAGATTCCATTGTTGATTATTTGTTTGAGAGATATGCCTACCATTTGACTTGTTATTTGTTGGTTCAAAAAGACAACTTCTTCAACATTGTCATATCTTTAACAAAGAAGAAATGACAACAAGAGTAGTAAGCTGTTAAAGATGGTGTTTATTGTTGTTGAATAATTTCAGGAGATTGTATTTCCAATATACCTGAGATTGTGATACCTTATTGTTATCAAATAAATTTCAATATTTTGAAGGAGTGAGAATTTATTGGTATTGAATAAATTTCAGGAGTTGTTATATTCTATCCTTTTCTTTTTAACATTAACAACGCTAATTAATCATAAGTTGGTCACTCCTCACTAATGATTTTGTTAATAGTAACAACACTTAAAAGCTAAAAGTCATGAATTTTACTATAGAAAAAAGTCTATAGCTATATCATTTAATTATTGCCACAATTCAGCAAAATATTGTATTTAGCAAAAACATATATCTTCGACGTGAAGATGCTATCAAGAAGATGTTCAATAATAAGGCAGACTTGAGTTTTTCTTCAGAACCAAACACCCAAAAGAGCTGCAAACTGCCAAAGTTTCAAGCTTATCTCAATAATCTCCCTGATAATGACTTATAAAACTATTTTCAAATCGATTCCATGACAAACATCATATTAATTCTATCAGGATAGAGGGTGTCGTGTCAGATTTAGGATTGAATCTCGAGTCAGTCGTTGAGGTCGTGTCCAGGTTCAAGTATTAGAGTCTGGATCGGGATTGGATCCCAATTCAAATATCGAGTCTTGAAAAATACCACCTCTAACTTAGTTATGAACGAGGAAATACCGCTATAGATAAAACTTGACAATTAATACAATAGGCAATTCCAAGAATAATAATTAAAAAAAAAAAGTAACAACAAAGACTATTATCAAGCCTAATCTCATGCTGAAAAACACAAAATACCCAACTATCTACTAGCATTTTGCTCCAATCCATGACCTCTTACCTTTTTATAAGGCCATGTCATCAATAAGCTACAACATACTCACTATATATTGAAAAGGGAAAGGGGTCAAATATACCCTTGTACTATTGGAAATAGTCTATATATACCCTTCGTTATACTTTTGGATCAAATATACCCCTATCATTATACTTTGGCATATATATACCCTTAATTTTAACGGCGGAACACATGTCAACTTAAGAATCAAATAACCCACCCCCAATTTCAAATACCCAATTCCTTGGCAATCCACCCACATTTAACCCATTTTCTTTGATGATCCACTTTGAACCAAACCTATTTTCATAAGTCATCTTCTCTATCTAAAAACTCAAGGAGGAAGTGCTTGAGGTGCACTAAACTTGCGGGAGTTCGGGGCAGGGCTAGTTATACTGTACAAGTTAACTAGGACATTTAAGTTGAGACATAGTAACTACAAGAACTTCTCCTCAGCTGAAAACTCATCTCTATCTATTAATATTTCTTTTCTCCATCTAACTTTGAAGCAAAAGCTAAGAAAATTAGTGTAGTGAAATTGGGAATGTAGAGCAAATAACTGCATTATTACTGTTAGTTGTCTTATCCACTTTGATGCAAAAATTTCCCTAAAAAATACAATTAGCAAAATTGAAAAATCAGCAAAGAGTTCGTCATGTGATCTTCGTGCCATTATTCAATTAGATGGTATAAGCTTTTCACTTCTTCCTTGAGTTTCAAGGTGAGCTTTCGTCGTGGTTGAGTGCTGATTTTAATGGAAATATGGAAATGGATTTGTTTTTTTTAATCTAAGGAGAAACCAAATCTAAAAAATCAAATGTCAGAAATCAGATCCGATTAGAAGCAGTCCGAAACCAGAATGATTAAGGCCCGGAGATCTCGATTCAGAAATCGATAACCAAAAGCAAACTTGGCCGAGTGTGCATTGTGTTTTTGCGCTTCGTCCATAGGACCGTCGATCAATATCAAACTCAGCACTCAGATTACCCCAAACAAGAACAGATACTAAACATGATTTTTTACTGAAAATATGAATTGTTGTTTAATTGAAGTAAACAAAAAAAGAGAAGATTTTGGATTTGGTTCAATGTGGGTCATCAGAGGAAATGGGTGGGTTTCAAAGGAATTGGGTATTTAAAATTGTATATGGGTTATTTGATTCTTAAGTTGACATGTGTCCCTCCGTTAATATTAGGGGTATATGTATGCCAAAGTATAACAATAGGGGTATATTTGATCCAAAAGTATAACGAAGGGTATATATAGACTATTTCCAATAGTACAAGGGTATATTTGACCCTTTGCCGTATTGAAAAACTTGAAAAGTTAGTGTAATTATAAAATAAGAATGTCACAGTACCCCTATTTTTCCTTCAAAATTTAAAGTTTTAAAAGAAAAAGAGTTTTTTCAATTAAAGTGACATTCTGAAAAGGGTTTGTTTTATTATTCAGAGTTGCCACTTGGAATTGAGTTTTAGTGTTCCAAGTCACCTTATTATTTAAATCCCTAATCAAAAGGAAATTTGACTCTTTGTTTTTATTGGTCTGCGAACTAGAAATTCTGTTGACCGAAGGTGTTAGGCACCCCTCGAGTCCCGTAGTTTTAGCACGGTCGCTTTATTGATTATATATGACTTAAATTAATTTTTAAATATTATATTATTATCTTAATAATAAAAATATTATTTACCCTCATTCTTTGATTTATTTTAAACCTATTTAAAACTGTCTTTATTTATTTTAAATCTACTTAAAATTGTCATATTTTTTTCGGTGTGTGTGTCCATTAATTTGAAACTTGAAACACTCGTATTTTTTTAAAAAAATTTTTTTGCGCGTATTTGTATTTTATTTTTAATGTTATTATGGGTAGAATATATATATGTATCTAATTGTTTGGAATTAGAATTTATGTAGGAATGAGGTTTTTTAGAGTTTGGATAATTTTAAGATTGTTTTTTTCTTACAATTTAGATTTAAAATAGGTAGTTGGATTACAATAGGAGATAGAATTTTATGGGATTTAGGATTAGGTTTTATTTATTTTTATTTTCTGCAGGTTTTTATTTAAAAAAAAAATTATTTTTATATTTTTTTTCATTTTGTTTCTCTCTCTTATTATTATTATTAGGCAAAAGTACTCATTACCCCCCTGAACTTGAAGCTTTTTATACGGTGTACATCTAAACTAAATTCCGTTTTAATTACCCCGAACTTGTTTATTCCTCCGTCGCGTACACCTTTTTTGTCCATTTGGCGTAGAAATTGACAACACACTCTACTAGGCGCGTGAGGAAGTGATTTTTTGCCACATCACAAAGCTACAACGGTAAAAAAAACGTAAAATCTCCATTTTTCTTTAATATTTGGCATATTTTAAACGAAAAATAGGGCAAAATGTAAATGAAAAGTAAAGGAAACAAAGATTAACACTTACTTGGCAAGAATTTCAGACAAATTTGAAATTTAATCGACCAACTTCACGTCTAGAAAAACCCAAATCTAGAAGAAGTTCCGCGAAATCAGCCCTTATTCAAATATAACTTTTAAATAATGGATTTTAAATTTAAGAAAATTATTTTTTGCAATAATAATTTATCTAGGTGGCTATTATTTATCCAGGTGGAAATCCACATCACCACTTTTGCCAGCTATCGCGCGCGTGTAGTCACAATAGGAGCAGGTGAACGAAAAAGGTGTACGCGACGGAGGAATAAACAAGTTCAGGGGGTAATTAAAACGAAATTTAGTTTAGGTGTACACCGTATAAAAACTTCAAGTTCAGGGGGTAATGAGTACTTTTGTCTTATTATTATTATTATTATTATATTTTTTATTTATATTTTTTCCTTACATTTCCTTCTTTTTTTCTTTTTTTTGTTTTTTCTAATTTTACGGTTTTTTTTTTCATGGTTTCAACATTTGTTTTTATTACTCTTTTTACTTTTTTTTTATGCTTTCACCTTCTGCTTCATCTTTTTTCTTTCTATTGATTAATTATTTTTTTTTGGCACGTTTTCTTTTCTTTTTCCTTTATCATTTTTTTTCATTATATTTTCTCTCTGCTCACGTTATTTTTCTTCTTCTTTTTTTTTTGATTTTCTTTTTAATTTCTTCTTAGGCTTTTCTCGATTTATTTTTAATCAGTCTTTATCTTTATTTTTATTTTTTTCGACCATGAATCTCTAAATGAAATTCATATCTCCTCTTAATTAAATATTTAACAATCACAATTAAAATAATAATCTTCCTATGCTTATTATATAGGTAAACTATTTAAAATAAAAATAAAAATTAGAACGATTAAAAAAAAATTCATCTAACTTTTCTAAATCAATTAAGTTTTAGTTTATATCCTAATTTTATAAGTCTGCGATGATACATCCTTTATATTTATTATTATTTTTGGCAAGAAGCATCTCCGGCTATGTTTTCTTTAAGCATTAGTAAAATTCTCAAAATAACTCACAACATACATCACAAACTGATATTACATAATAATAACATGCAATTCGAAGAACTTCATATTATTGGAATCAAATTTTCATACGATCATTTCATTTAAATCATGCGAGAATTTAGAATTACCTCTTCGAAAAAAATGATTCATCACAAAAACAACTTCTACGATCTACTGATTTCCAAAGTTAATAACTGTGTATTTACTTTAAAGAGCCACGAATTCGAAACCTTGAGCGATACCTCGAATGCTGACCTAATTCTCAAAATAAAAATTCACTTTTGTTATCTTTTTCTCTCTGTGTGTTTTTCTCTCTATCGTCTCTTCTCTGTGTATAATTTCTATTTTTGTTCTCTTTTTTTTTACTGTATCTGTGTGTCTGTGTATATCTTTTTCTTTTCTGAGCCGTATATTTTTATAATAGTTTTGGGTGTGAGTCTGGTGCTAATTAAAAGAAACGTGGAGTGGAAATAGGATTTAATTTCAAATTTAGTTGAGAATTTTAGGGTTGAGATAAGGGAAGAAAAATAAAATAAATGAATAAGTAATAATAATAAAACAAACAAAAAGAAAAGTGTAAAACGTGTGGGGAAAGAATGAAAAAAAATCGTGCAAAGAGAAAAAAAAACTTAATGGGGGAGGATTTTTAGGAAAAAATAGTTATGGAAGTTTGAAGGTAATTAGGATAAAGGGTAAGGTAATTTGAAAATTTTAGGACTCTTCTTTTTATCTTTTTTTTTTCTCCTTATCTACCTTTCATAATATATACGATTATTATTATTTTTTAGACTAGTTAAAAGTTGAAAGATTAAAACAAATACATTAAATTCGCAAGCTTTCTTTATTAAACTTTAAATATAAAGTGAGCTTATAATTTGTTGTAATTTTCAGATTTATTTTAAATATAACCCTACTGAAATAATAATATTTAAGTATTAAAATTGGTGTAAAATCTTGATATTTTGATAAAAAATTAGGTGTTCACAGTATCCCCTCTTTGCTTGGAAACATGAAGAGTTTTCATGCGAAGACGTGAACAATGTGACTAATTTTTTGACTGAGATATTTATCCAAAAATGTGAAAATAAGTAAAAGAGGAGAGGTTTGACTGCGTCCTAACTTTGGACAAACTACCTACCCTGAGTTAATGATCAGGTGTAGTTCATATATAGGAAGGGACGGGAGAATAAGTTAGGTAGTCAAGTGAGGTTCTGTCGAGGTTCCGGTTCGTAGCTCCAGCTATTACATTAAAAGGAAAAAATACAATAGGAGAGAAAGGAAAGATACAAGATCCTATCTACTCCACTAGTCCTGAGTCTTCGTTTTGAAACTTCGGTTATCGCTTCACCCTCTTTAGGTAGGTACACCGATTCTGAACTTTGAACTTGATATTTGAATTTAAGATCTGAAACTTATGATTTGACTTGAGCCGTTGATGCTCTTCCGCATGATATTCTTGAATGCCTGTTTTCTTGAGAAGATGATTCAGGATATGTTGAGCCATTACATGGGTTGAAAGCGACTCTAAATGTCATTGACATCTAACATTCATCGTTTTTCTAATCAAAATGAGGTCTTTATTCTTGAACTTTCAATTTGTACACTACATAGAAACCAGCACGCCATAAAACAAAACAAACAAAACAAAACAAAACAAAATTTTCTGCCCCAGTGTGCTCTAGGAAACTTTTGTGAGTTATTGATGAAAGCTATAAAAGTCTATACTAAGCATAAATACATTTTTGTTTTTGTATCCAAAATGCAACCAGGGGTTATTTTGCCCTGTGAAGACATGAAAATAAATAGGAATTATGGTGCCCCGTGAAGACATGGAAAAAAATAAAATAGGAGTTATTGTGTCATATATGCAACCAGAGGTTATTGTGCCCTGTGAAGACATGAAATATAAAATAGGGGTTATTATGCCCTATATGCAACCAGGCGTTATTCTGCCCTGTGAAGACATGAAAAATAAAATAGGGGTTATTGTGCCCCAAATGCAACCAGGGGTTATTGTGCCATGCGAAGATATGAAAAATAAAATAGGGGTTATTGTGCCCTATATGCAACCAGGAGTTATTGTGCCCTGTGAAGATATGAAAAATAAAATAGGGGTTATTGTGCCCCAAATGCAACCAGGGGTTATTGTGCCCTGTGAAGACATGAAAAATAAAATAGGGGTTATTGTGCCCTGTGAAGATATGAAGAATAAAATAGGAGTTATTGTGCCCTATATGCAACCAGGGGTTATTGTACCCTGTGAAGACATGAAAAATAAAATAGGGGTTATTGTGCCATGTGAAGACATAAAATAAAATAAAATAAAATAGGCGTTATTGTGCCCTGTGAAGATATGAAAAATAAAATAGGGGTTATTGTGCCCTATATGCAACCAGGAGTTATTGTGTCCTGTGAAGACATGAAAACAAAAATAGGGGTTATTGTGCCCTGTGAAGACATGAAAACAAAAATAGGAGTTATTGTGCCCTAAATGCAACCATGGGTTATTGTTCCTTGTGAAGACATGAAAATAAAATAAAATAGGGATTTTTTTATATATATATATATGTGTGTGTGTGTGTTGTGTATTTTTATTTTATTTTTACTTATATTATTATTATTATTATTATTAATTATTTTATTTTTATTTTTGTACATTTTCCAAACGTAAAAGAAACAATCAAAAAATAAAAATAAAATACCCCAGATTTTATTAAAAATAATAATCCTTTTATTGTTATTATTATTATTGTGGTGCATATTGTAGGAGAGACAAGCATTCAAGAACTTACCGTCGTGGCGTTTGACTCTCGCGAATTACTTGCACGATTTTTCTTTGTACCTATTTTGAAACAAAGAATGTTTTGTTAGTTTTTTTAAATGGTGGTTGGTTTGTGACTTTGAATATCTTGTGGAGTTTGACTTTGAATCTGTCTTGGTTGAAAGAATCATCGTATTGACAGTTGCGCGAATAGCTTGAAGATGCTTTAGAGACAGTCCTTATCTTCCCTTGAAACACTTCTCATGAACATTTTGACCCATTTTCATTTTGTGCACGTTGTGTGGTTCATTCTTTTCGAAACAACTCTCTTGCTTTACCGATTTTTCTCACGGTATCGATTTTTGATTATTTTTTTCGATTGGTTCACAGCCCTAGTTAATGTTGTCCATGCCCCCAACATTCAACTGAAAATATCGTAGTCAATTTTGCGGCTTTAATTTTATTTTCTTAGTTGACGCAAGTTTATGCTGAATGAGGTACAAAGAATACTGAACACAAGTACAAATGACACAAATGAAAGAGTTATGAAAGAAAAATTATATCTTTAGAATGAGGAAATGAATAAGTAAATGTTTAAAAGGAATGAAAAGAATATTATCTGAAAGTACGTGACGAATTTAATGAATCATGACATGCATTCAGACTGAACGTTTGATCCTTCTAAGTTGTCCGAATCTCACGAAAAAATGTTCTACCTTTCAGTCTATAGCCTGACTTCTATCTTGACTGTGCTCATGCCTAGACGGAATGTCATCATTTGATCAGTGGCGCCCTTCGTTGTTTTTCACCAATAAGACATTCTTATCTCCTTCTCTCAACTTACTATCGTCTTATGGTGCCCGTGAGGATTTTCACTCATAATACTCTCTCATTTTTTTTATTTCTTTGTTGTAACACACCGTAGGTCACAATGTCATGTCTCAACCTTTGGAGAATTGAAGAACATGATTATTGTTTTATTGAGTGATTAGACCGAACCCCAATAAAGGGCTGCCTACGTATCCTTTTCAGAAATAGGTAGAGTGTAGTTCAATAAATCAAAAAATATTTTTGTTTTTCTTGATTATTTTTTTAAAATCTTTTAGGAAAAGAATCGGTTCATGTTTCATAATGTCTTGACTTTAGTTGGTACCAACAATTAGTATTATGCATATGAACCACATTCAACTACTTTCAAACAAATATGAGGTCAACTCTGAGTAATCCCTACAGTTTCAAATGGTATCTCAAACATACTTAAGTATTTACAAGATCAGTTCATTTTGCCTAAATTAAGGGATAAAATTATTTATATCCTCATGTTTCAAATGCCCTCGCAACAAATGAAAGTCCTACTTCGCACAATAGAATAATTTAGATCGTAGGACATTTTTAAAAGTCACTCACACTCAGAAAGATGTTCAATTCATGAGATTGAGATACCATATGTTTGGCCCTCATGTAAGTATCCACTAATGTGAGAACACAAAAATGAGATCAAATAAGACTTGACATTGTCTTGTAATGTAGCCTTAGGGAAATGTAGGATATTCATTTGGGATAAAGTGACTATTTCCTCCTTAAAATTTGCACAATGCTTTCAATATTTTTCATTTTTTCATTTGACCTTTGTTCTCTTGAAATCTCCTTCTAATTTATTTTTCTCTTTTTTTTTCTTCTTATTTTCTCTTCTTTTCGTTGGAGATTTTTTTATTTTATTTTTTCATTCTAGATTTTCTCTATCATTTTTTTTGGACTTTCACATATTTGACTTTTTTACTTTGTTACCCAACTTAGATCGTTTGCATTGTGTAGACAATTGATAGTGTGCTCTGGGAGGTGAGACCAAGGTATACCACATTTATGCATTCAAAAGGATATATTTCAAGATATGATTATTCAAATAAAAAGGTTTCAGGCTCGAAATGAGAGTTTTATGGATAACATATCATTCAGTAGGCTTGAAAGACACAATTGGATCAAAGAAAACCTATAATCATTTTTCAAATTAAATGTTGCTCAAAATTTTGCCTCAACCCACATTCGGCCAAGTGGTAGATCAACAAAGTCATGCCATTGAATTTTGATATCTAAACTCACCACACAATGCATTTGAAACAATGAGGTCAAATTTATTTTAGCCTTAACTTTAAGCAAGATAATTTCTCAAGTATTACATATATATATATTGAGAGATACTAATAGAAGTCTATAGGTCACAACAAAGTTGACATGTCTTGTCAAATAGTTTAACACTTTATTTTTTTTCTTATGCACACTCTTAAGTATGTTGGTACCAACCAAGTCAAAAAAATTCTAAATTAAAAAAATAAATTCTTATAAAGAAATGTCTTACTCAAAACAGTTTTTTTTATCCCAATTTTTGTGATGAGAACTTTTTAGATTTTTCCTTGGTTGGAACGAACCTCAAAATAAGGTTTTTCTACGTATCTTGTCAAAATAAGAATCAAGTCAAACGTAGTTCAGAAAAATCATAAACACGCTTCGTATATTTTTTTTGTTATAAGAAATAAATATTTTGTTTTTTTTTCTTGAAAAAGGAATGATTATTATTTTTTGATATCTTATTTTTTTTGAAATTTTGAACAAAGATTATCGAACCCGAGGAGGGTTGCCTACGTATCTCATTGATGGGAGAATCAGGTGTGTGTAGTTCGTCCAGATTGGACCGTTAAACAATTTATTTTTATTTGCTTGAAAGATTGAAAATTTGTAGACAAATACAACTATCTTCTTCGTTAAAAGTGGTATAAAAACCTTTGACTTTTTGTGAACTTTACATAATAAAACAAATTTTTTTCTGTTGTTGTGATTTTTGTTTAAAAGGAATAAAACTTTTCTTTCATTTCATTGGTCACCACAGATTTGGTTTATATTCAAAGACTTCCAAATAAATACATTTTCAGATAGCATATAAAATAATTCAGGTGGTTAGATAAAATTGAGGTATCTACCTAAATAGATCCGATCATATGCCAAATTTCATTAAGTCAAATACAAATGATTCAAATAACTAAAATCTACTAGGGATAGTTATATCTTGTTTCAGTTCTACCAAGGTTAAACTTTAGGAGAAAAGTACCTAGACTGGCTGTAAAACGAGCGAACAACTTGAGTTAGGGAGTAGCAACGTACCGGTAGCAGCGCTTTCCGACTTTGTGCATGGGTACTCCCTATCCTAAATATGTGTGACTAAAAATCATTCACCATGGATCGAAGATCCACTAGCTATCTTGACAGAAGTGTAGTGCGAGTCGCAATTCCCATAATGTTATTATTGAAGACTCAGAGAGATGAGCGAAAAAAGAAAATTTATATTATAGTTCACAAAATATCAAAGCAGTAAATAAGCGAGAAAATAACACATTAAGCCAACAAATACAATATTCAAAAGATTTTTTTTAAAAATAAATAAATAATAAAGCCATATACAAGTCAATATTTACAAGCTCGAATTTTGGTTATCCCCAGCGGAGTCGCCATCTGTCACACCCCAATTTTCCTCCAAAATTTAAAGTTTTGAAAGAAAAAGAGTTTTTCCAATTAAAGTGATATTCTGAAAAGGGATTATTTTATTATTCAGAGGCGCCACTTGAAATTGAGTTTTGGTGTTCCAAGTCACATTATTATTTAAATCCCTAATCAAAAGGAAATTTGACTCTTTATTTTTATTGGTCTGCGATCTAGAAATTCGGGTAAGGAATTCTGTTGACCGAGGGAAAGGTGTTAGGCACCCTTCGAGTCTCGTGGTTATAGCACGGTCGCTTTATTGACTATTTATGACTTAAATTTATTTTTGAATATTATATTATTAGCTTAATAATAGAAATATTATCTACCCTCATTCTTTGATCTATTTTAAACCTATTTAAAACTGTTTTTATTTATTTTAAATCTACTTAAAATTGTCTTATTTGTTTTGGTGTGTGTCCGTTAATTTTAAACTTGAAACACCCGTATTTTCTTTTTCCTTTTTTTTTGTTTTTGCGCGTATTTGTATTTTTTTAAATATTATTATGGGTAGAATATATATGTATCTAATTGTTTGGAATTAGAATTTATGTAAGAATGAATTTTTTTAGAGTTTGGATAATTTTAAGTGTTTTTTTCTTATAAGTTAGATTTAAAATAGGTAGTTGGATTACAATAGGAAGTAGAATTATATGGGACTTATGATTAGTTTTTTTTCATTTTTTTTTATCTGCAGGTTTTTAAAAAAAAAAAATTATTTTTAGATTTTTGTTCATGCTGTTTCTCTCTCTTATTATTAGTATAATAATAATAATATTAATATTACTATATTTTTTTATTTATATTTTTTCCTTACATTTCCTACCTCCCCCCCCTAATATTACGATTTTTTTTTCTTCATGCTTTCAACATTTGTTTTTATTACTCTTTTTACTTTTTTTTATGCTTTCACCTTCTGCTTCATTTTTTTTTCTTTTTATTGATTGATTTTTTTTTTTGGCACGTTTTCTTTTCTTTTTCCTTTATCATTTTTTTTTTCATTATATTCTCTCTGCTCACGTTATTTTTCTTCTTCTTATTTTTTTTATCTTCTTTTTAATTTCTTCTTAGGTTTTTCTCGATTTATTTTTAATCAGTCTTTCTCTTTATTTTTTTTTATTTTTTTTTACAATAAATCTCTAAATGAAATTCGTATCTCGTCTTTCTACTATTGTAGAAGAGTGAGTAGCATATGAGGTATCAACCTGTTTGCTATATGTCATTAAGATTTATCTCAAGGATGATTTAGTCGTTTTTATTTCTTATCTAAGATACACACTGCTGACTTGGGCTTTTGCCTTTGACGTGTCAGCATTTGTTAGCAACTATTATTAGGTGGCTTTTATTCCTAATGTCAACACATTTGTAAACATTGCTAATGCCAACACATTTATATATATATTTGTACAATTTACAGGCAAGAGTTTTATTTCTTTTTTTTCTATGATTTGTTTATTTTCTTGTCAAAGAAGAATCCTCCCCAGAAATATTAGGGATCGATCAAAAGTTCATACTCATGTGATTTATTTAGTCTCTTATTTTTATAATAAGTATCTTAACTTTGTTATGTGTATCTATCAAATGATTTGTTTTGGGTTTAATTTGAAATTTTATGATAATTTTTCCACCTTTCAATATTTCACATCCCTCATTTTTCTTATTTGTTCTGGATTCAATTTGAATTTTCTTATAGCTTGGTATCAATATGTTAGTTTATTATCATTAAATTCATACTCAGGTATATATAGTTGGACTTTTCAACGTATATTATCATTAAATTCATACTCAGGTATATATAGTTGGACTTTTCAACGTATTTGTAACATATTTCTAAAAGGCGAAATGGTCTGGTGGACCCTTATACTTGTATCAGTTTGTATTCTGAATCCTTCTATTTACCTCTTTGTCATCTGGACCCTTAAACTCAAATAATATGAGACTTTTAAGCCTCTCCAACCATGTGTGTAGCTCACTCTCCTTTATATAATTTACATGGCATATCCACGTAAGATATATTAATGCCACATCATAATTATTTCATAACTATTTTTAAAAATTATTAACCAAAATTATTTAAAGAAAATGTAAAATAATAGCATTTTAATTTATTATTGTCATTTCTAATTCTCCCTATTTTCACGACCAAAAACGATCGGAGAAAGCCATCGCCGGCGTCGTCGCCATTTTTGCCGGCGAAATCATAGATACTTTCTTCCTCACCCGTCTTCATCTCCGCCGCACACCATCACTATTTTTCTTTCCTCCTCCAACCTCCACAGTAACAACAACCTAAGCCACCTTTAACACCTCAGATTCGAGAAAGGAAAATATTCCAAATTTTTAGAAGTTGCAGGTGCCACTGACGGAAGCCACTTACGGACCGTCAGTCAGCTCCGTCGATGGGCCAGCCACCTTTTAGTTTCACACTTCAGATTTCATCCTTCAGTCGCGAACGATGGCCGACCAACACGGACCGTCATTCGATCCACGGTCCGTAGGTATGATCGTTGGTGAAGGCCAGCAGCCAATTAGGGGGAAATTCATAATTGGGTTAACTTCAAATGGTCATAACTCCCTACACAAAAGGAATTATGTGTCCCATGACCTATGATATGATAGATAATTGAATCCTCTTTCCAACGCCGTCGAGTTTTCTAAAATCCAACCTCCGAGTAAAAAGTTATGCTCATTTTAGTGAAGGCTTGTCGAGCAGGCTTGACTCACGGACCCAGTCGACGGACCGTCGATTGAATGACGGCCCGTCAGTCCAATTTGTCGATCACTCCGACAACAGTTAAGTCATGGATCTATTGGTCTTTTCCTATTTCGTTTAACCCCTAAGATACGTCGTTTAGACCCTAAATCATGAGGTTTTAGTCAGTTTAAGCCTAGAAACATAACTAGAACTTACCTAAGTCAAGTCATTAATCAAAACTTAGAAAATTAGAACGCTAAGAGGAGAAAGAGGTCAAGAACCCTAGTTCAAGAACGCAACAAGTTTTCATCAGTTCCAGCCCCAAAATTGAAAGATTTCTCCGTGGAATTCGTCACCAGGTATGATGTTATTTCAGACATAGTTAGATTCAGCTTAGTATTGAGTTAATATTTTCTTTGTATTAAACTCATCATATTTCATTCATCTCAGTTATAGTATATGGGTATTCCTCATCTTTTCATTTTATTTATGATTTAGCTTCCGTATCAGTTTATTATCTTTAGTATGCTTATGATCATGCCAACAGGGTTAGCTTGGGATCACTTGTGGTCCTAAGTCCCGTGTCCGCATCTCAGGGGTAGTCTCGGGGCGTGACAAACTTGGTATTAGAGCACTAGGTTTAAGAGTCCTAGGATGCTTGAAAAGCCGCACTAAGTAGAGTCATTTTTCATGGGTGTGAAGTGCACCACATCTAATGAGAAGGAGACTATGAAGTGTTTTAGGAAAACTTCGCTTTCTTGATATTCTTATCGTACGTAAGGTATGATCTAATTCTATTCTTATTGGACGTTCTACATTTCAGCGATCATGCCTCCTCGTAGAGCTAATGCCAGGAATGTGAATGCTAACGCAACTCCTCCAGTCCCAGATCAGGAAGTTTCGAATGCTGAATTTTGGAATGCTAAACAGTTGTTGGCTCAGAGTGTGACCAATCACAACAATAAGCAAGTTAAAGGAGATAAGCTTAGGGAAATCACTAAGGTAAACAAGAAAGCTAGAACAGGGAACTATGAGTACTCTCAACAGAAATCGAGTGGTGGAAATCACTCAAAGTTTTGACAAGATCAGAATAGTAGGGCACCAGGCTCTAAGTCTCAAGGAAGTGTTTCAGGAAATAGGACCTACACAACTTGTCCAAAGTGTGGTAAGAACCATCCATGAGAGTGTCTTGCAAGCAAGGAAGGATGCTTTGGGTGTGGTCAGTCTGGTCATAGGGTGAAGAATTGCCCTTCTGCCAGGAAGGGGCAAGAAGGTAACAATACTAGGGATCAGTCTGCAGCTCCAACAGTACCGGCATGTCGCCCAACTTAGCAGGGTGTGTCATCTTGTACATGTGGAAGTCAGTGCCAAGACCGACTTAATGCTCTCCAGGTTCACCAGGACCAGGAAGATTCTCCTGATGTGATCACTGGTACGTTTTGAGTCCTTCTCTAGATGTTTTGTAGTGATAGATCCAAGGTCTACTCTTACCTTTGTAACTCTTTTTATAGCAGTAATCTTAGGAGTTAGTCTAGAAACTCCTTCAGAACCCTTCTCAATTTCTACCCCAGTTGGTAACCTAGTTATAGCTAGAAGGGTATACATAAACTGCCCTATCTGACTCTCTCAGAAAGTCACCTCAGCAGATCTTGTAGAGTTAGAAATGGTAGATTTCGATATAATTCTAGGCATGGATTGGTTTAAGTTCTTTCAAGCCTCAGTCGATTGTAGAATTTTTAGGTTGTTCAGTTCCAATTTCCAAACGAGCCAGTCTTAGAATAGAAGGGTAGTAGCTCAGTGCCTATATGTCGATTATCTCTTACCTTAAGGCTAGAAAGAGGCGAATCTAGAGGGTGGTGTAGCACATATTGAAAAAAAAAGGAAGGAAGTAGAAAAAGATGTTCATCGGCTTGCTCTCTTAGGATTTAGTCTTACTAACACATCAGATGGTGGTGTGATAGTCCAGAATAGATCAGAACCTTCATTGGTAGCAAAGGTTAAGGGAAACATGACAATGATCCTATATTATTTCAGTCAGAAGGTGCAGTTCAACAACAGAAAGTAAAGGTTTTCTCCCAAGAGGAAGATGGTCGCTTATGTGTTCCTTAGGTGGATGAGTAGGTGAAGCAGCCTTGATAGGGCCAGATTCAGTTCATGAAGCTATGGAGAAAGTTCTACTCATTAGATATAGACTTAAGACAGCCCAGAGCCGCCAAAAATCCTATGCAGATGTAAGGAGAAGGGAACTAGAATTCCAAGTTGATGATTGGGTTTTTTTAAAAATGTCGCCTATGAAAGGGGTGATGAGATTTGGCAAGAAAAGGAAGCTCAGTCCTAGATATGTAGGCCCTTACAAGATCTTGAAAAGGATTGGTAGAGTGGTGTATGAGTTAGAGTTGCCAACAGACTTAGCAGCAATGCATCCGATTTTTCACATTTCACTTTTGAAGAAGTGTGTGGGTGATCCAGCATCTATTGTACCTTTAAAAAGTGTGACTGTGAAGGATAGTCTCACTTATGAAGAGGTACCAGTTGAAAGCCTTGATCGTAAGGTTCGAAGGTTGAGAAACAAAAAAGTCGCTTCAGTTAAGGTTTTGTGGAAGAGTCAGTCCGTAGAGTACTTGGGAAGCAGAAGCAGCCATGAAGTCCAAGTACCCTCACCTTTTTCCTTCCGATTCCACTCCAGCTTGAGGTAATAGTTTCTCATCAGTTTTTCAGTCATTCATGCGTAGATTCAGTCTTAGTATCACGTTCCTTCAGTTTGTACTTGCATTTTCAGCGTATTTACATGTTCTTGTAACTTAGTTCAGTCAGAAATTAATTTCCAGTGTTTAGTGGTAGGGTTTGCAGCTCTCTCCCTCCATATCAACTAGTAATTAAATATTTAACAATTACAATTAAAATAATAATCTTCCTATGCTTATTATATAGGTAAACTATTTAAAAATATAATAAAAATTTAGAACGATTAAAAAAAATTCAGATAACTTTTCTAAATCAATTAAGTTTTAGTTTATATCCTAAATTTACAAGTTTGCGATGATACATCCTTTATATTTATTATTTTTTTTAGCAAGAAACATCTCCGGCTACGTTTTCTTAAGCATTCGTAAAATTCTCAAAATAACTCACAACATACATCACAAACTGATATTACATAATAATAACATGCAATTCGAAGAACTTCATATTATTGGAATCAAATTTTCATACGATCATTTCATTTAAATCATGCGAGAATTTAGAATTATCTCTTCGAAAAAAATGATTCACCACAAAAACAACTGCTACGATCTACTGTTTTCCAAAGTTAATAATTGTGTATTAACTTTAAAGAGCTACGAATCCGAAACCTTGAGCGATACCTCGAATGCTGACTTAATTCTCAAAATAAAAATTCACTTTTGTTATCTTTTTCTCTCTATGTGTTTCTCTCTCTATCGTCTCTTCTCTGTGTATAATTTTTGTTTTTGTTCTTCTTTTTTTTACTGTAGCGGTGTGTCTGTGCATATCTTTTTCTTTTCTGAGTGTGTTTTTATAATAGTTTTGGGTGTGAGTCTGGTGCTAATTAAAAGGAACGTGATGGAGTGGGAATAGGATTTAATTTAAAATTTAGTTGAAAATTTTAGGGTTGAGATAAGGGAAGAAAAATAAAATAAATGAATAAGTAATAATAATAAAACAAACAAAAAGAAAAGTATAAAACGTGTGGGGAAAGAAGGAAAAAATATCGTGCAAAGAGAAAAAAAAAACTTAATGGGGGAGGATTTTTAGGAAAAAATAGTTATGAAAGTTTGTAGGTAATTAGGATAAACGGTAAGGTAATTTGAAATTTTTCGGACTCTTCTTTTTATCTTTTTTTTTTTTTTCCTTATCTACTTTTCATAATATATACAATTATTATTATTTTTTAGACTAGTTAAAAGTTGTAAGATTAAAACAAATACATTAAATTCACAAGCTTTCTTTATTAATCTTTAAACATAAGGTGAGCTTATAATTTGTTGTAATTTTCAGATTTATTTTTTTATTTTTTTAAAATATAATCCTACTGAAATAATAATATTTATGTATTAAAATTGATCTAAAATCTTGATGTTTTGGTAAAAAATTAGGTGTTCACAAAGAACATAAAATTTCCCGATACCATCTTTTACCACCCTACTAAAATTGGTGTTTAATAATATTTTTGTACCTCATTAAACAAATATGATGTAATTACAAATAATTTTACCTAACTTCTTTTTTGTATGATAATTGATAGGGAATAACATGCAAAACATGTTCATAGAGACTAGTTATTTTAAAAACATGGAGTTCCTTAAAAAATGTTGTTTAAATTTTGGTCCTTCATTAAAAGACTTCGATTTACACAAAATCTTTTTTTCATAATTTTCCTTGAATTATTATGTCACTATTTTAATAATAGTATTAATTATTGACTATAATAAACATAATCAAAATTAAATGGAGAAGATTTTTTTATTTGGATTAAATTACTAATTTCCTCAAATTATTATTTAATTATCTAACGACTTTTAAACCTATAATATATAAATTTTTATTTTATACAAATATTTTCCTTATTTACGTGACTTTTTGTTTATTTTGTATTAATTAACACGATACATACGTGCAAAACACGTACTCTAAATTAATAATTTACAAAATAACGATATTCACTTTAAGATAAATCCCACATTATGAAGGAAAAAATAAAGAGCTTTATAAACCAGTTTGCCAACTTAGAAGTCAGTCTGATAGTCGTGCTTGACCCGCCCTTTATTGAAATCTCACATCCCTTACTCGACGTCCTTGTTGAACTTCTATCAGAGATAGACAATGCAAAGCGTAATACCAAAGCTCTTAAATGGAAGTTGTGAGTACTCAACCTTTTTTCTATATATGTATTTGCCCATGAATTTGGAACAACTTATTTTTAAGAAGAAGAATTTTAATCTTTTCAAGAAAGATTATATTGTTTTTCAGGAAAGATTATATTGCACAAACAAACAGTAGGGTAAATTTGATGGGGTTGCGGCTGGCATAAAAGATATATATATTTTTTTTAAATTGAAATATTTTCAAAAACATTTTTTTTTAAAAATAAATAATTTTGATGGGGTGGCTTGGGTGGGGAATAAAAAATGAAATTCTTTTAAATTTGAAATATTTTTTTAAAACAAATTGAGGGGAATTGCCCGGGTGTGGGAGGGGGCATAAAGACTGATTTTTTTTAAAAATAATTTTTTTTTGACGTGGTTGGCCTGGGTGGGGGTGGTGCCCAAAGGGGGGAGGGGTTGGGGGTAGGGGGGGTGAAAGAACGAAAGATTTTTAAATTTTAAATATTTTCCAAAAATATTTTTTTTAAATATTTTTTTGACGGAAATAGCCTGGGTGGGGTGGCGGCTAGCGGGGGAGTGGGGTAGGGGTGGGGGTGGCAGGGGAGGTGGGGTAGTAGGAGGGGGTGGCGTAAAAATGAAAAAAAATTAAATTTGAAATATATCCAAAAATATTATTTTTTTATAAAATAAATTAACGGAGATGGCCTGGGTGGGGGAGGGGGTTAGGGGTGGGGGTGGTGTAAAAAATGATTTTTAATTTTTTTTTGAAATATTTCCCAAAAAAAAAAAAAAATTAAAAAAGTTTTGGAAAAAATATAGGGATAAAATTATATTTGAAATTTTAAAAATAAAAAAATTTAAAAAATTTAATTTTTTTAATGGGAATGGTCGGGTACGGGATATGGGTAGGATAAGAAAAAATAAATTAAAGGATGAAGTAGAGTTTTGAAAAATGTTTTCCTTAATTTGGAAGGGAAGTCATTTTCCTTAAATTTGAGAAAAATGAGTTGATTGGAAGAAACATTTTCCAAACATTTAAGCCAACCAAACATGGAAAATTGGAAAATTCCTCCATACCAAACACACCCTTAAATACACTCGTTCATTTCCCGTTGAATCGAACCCAACTCTAGCCCATTAAAGTTATCCGCATAATTTACTTAGACACCTCAACTAAGACTTGTATCTATTGAACACCTATACCCTCTCGAATTTGAACCACTTAGACACTTTATGCAGATGTGACACAAAAAGTGTAATGCACACCTTGTTGGGCGCGTGAAGTAAATAAATTAACGTTTTTTTTTCTTCATAACTTTTAAAAAAAATAAAAATCTTTTTAGTCTTTCTCTCTTTCACCATAAGATCTTGCCGCACCATTTCTTCACAAGAATACACCGCCATTTTTTTTAATCTTCTTATCACTATACTATTAATTTTTCAGATGTAGAATTAACCCATCATTTTTTGTTGGAAAAAAGGAGATCATCACCACAGTTCTTTATCGGAAAATGGATATCATCATCTACATATTTTTTGCCGGAAAAAATGGAGACCATCATCCACATCTTCTTTGCCGAAACAAATGAAGACCATTATTTAAAAAAATTCTCTCTTCCTCCTCATCTCCCCCAACCCACACCGAACATAAACAGAAAAGAAAAAAAAACAAATTCGAAATCACAATAAAAGAACAGTTCTTTCAAGAAAATACTATCAATTTAAATGAAAATAAGAAAGAAGGCATAGAGAGAGAAAAAAATAGTAAATTCATACTTAATATATATATTAAAACCTCCATTTTTTTATATTGAGAATTAACCATGGTGGTTTTTGCAATCAACACGGTTGTATCTGCAAAAACGGAAATTTTCTCTCCGAGCTTGGATGGGAGAAGATTAACGGCGCGAAGAAGGAAGAAAAGAAATCTTAGTATGAAACGGTAAAAATTGCCGTCGTTGCTATCGCAGAGGAAATCAACTAATTGCCATTGAAAGAGAATGAAAAAAAAGAAAGAAAAAGAGAAAAGAAATCCTTGAAGTCATTGCCATCTCTTTCAATGGTGAAGCTCTTAGGAAGGAGAAAGAAAATATAAAAATTTAACTCTAAAATAAAAATTTATTTATATATTTAATAAAAAATATTGAAAATAAAAAGTTTAATCTTTTTTTTTTTTAGTTTTAACGCTCTTCAGGTGAGTTATATACATTCTCTGTCTTAAATGTCGAAAAAGGGTTTAAAAATTTCACTTTAAACTAGTTTAGGGGTGTATTAGAACCCCCACAAAGTTTAAGTGTCTTTTTCAAAAAAAGGGTCATAGTTTAGGGGGTTTTCTATGTATTTTCTCTCTAATAATATCAAATGACTAACATACATGCGTATGATCATGTTACATATACCATATGATGTATACCGCATAGAGCTGTCAATATAGGCTGACCCACCCCATCTGGACTAACCCATATAAGCTTTGAAATTTGACGGGTCAAGCCAGACTAGCTAGCCCATTTTTTTGTGTGGGCCAAAAAATGGTCGGCCCAGCCCACAAGTATGTGGGCTACGAGCTTTGCCGGGCCAGCCATTTCTTCTTAAAAGTATATTTTTTAATAAATTTTTAAATTAAGTTATAATTTAAAAATATTATCAGAAATATCGACAAGACAATATTACATGGTGTTAGTGTTATTACTTGTTAATCAAATACACAAATAAAATTATCTATATAATATTTATTAAGTTTGATTTCAAGTAAAAGCATAAATAGATAAATAAAAATATTAAACTAACTATTTTCCAATGATCACAATATAACACAGATCTATGACAATATTCCATAGGCTATGATTATGTAGTACACATTTTATAAATATAATTTGTATTTAAAATTGTAATATTTCAAACTTTAAACATATTTTGAGTTTAGACTCTTGTTATTGTTAATACTCTATATTATTTTATTTTTTAATTAATTTTTATTTGACCCACGGGCTGGCCTTATCCATGTTTCTCAATCCCCACAAATTGATAGACTTATTCAGGCCGAGCTAAAAAACTCTTTTCTTAAATGGGCTCCAAAAATCGTAGCCCAACCATATCAAATCACGGGTTAGTCCAGGCCGGCCCAACGAGCCTAGCCCATATTGACGGCTCTAATACCGCAGAAAGCCAAAAGAGCATTAATTTTGGATCATTCGTCTATAGTATATATATATATATATATGAGGCAATGGGATTACAAAATATAGGTAGAAATAATGGCAAGTGGCAAACCTGTGCATATGAATGAAGGAAATGGAGAATGCAGTTATGAAAGCAATTCTACTCTTCAGGTATGAATTCTTCTCTTCTACTAATCAAACTTTGCTTGTTTGAGCTCGCTTACACATTACGTACGCCCAACGAAACTTGCTTGGAATTGAGGCGTAATCGTAATACCAACTAAGTAATCAATACTCAATTCATGTTTCCTAATTTCCAGAGAAGGATAATAGAAGAGGCAAAACCTGTTTTAGAAGATGCCATCAAGAAGATGTTCAATAATATTGGTGACTTTCCCAAGTCATGTTTTAATATGGCAGACTTGGGTTGCTCTACAGGACCAAACACACTTTTCACACCATCAAATATCATAAAGATTGTACAAAAATTATGCCACGAAAAGAGCTGCAAAATTCCAGAGTTTCAAGCAAATCTGAATGATCTCCCTGATAATGACTTCAACACTATTTTCAAATCGATTCCATCCTTCTATCAGGCGTTCCAGGTTCCTTTTATGAGCGGCGTCTATTTCCTAGCAAAAGCTTGCACTTAGTTCACTCATCTTATAGTATTCATTGGCTCTCTCAGGTATCAATGAATCATACCAACTCTTTTAAGTTAATCATATATTACAAAGGGAAATAATCTTTTCGTGCAAAGAATAATCTCTTTATTTGTATGCAAAGCCATACATAGTAGTTCTGGTCTTTTGTCATAATTTACTAGATACACTAAACATTTTGATATCCATTACGTACTGAAACATATAGATTGAGAACAACAACAACATTTACATAACAAGGACAAGTCCTCCTCAAGTATTTAAAGCATACATGAAGCAATTTGACAAGGATTTCTCAAGGTTTTTGCAATTACGCTCCGAGGAGAGAGTAACTGGTGGACACATGCTTTTAACATTTATCGGAAGGAGTATTCCTGATCCCTATGGAAATCACTCTGTCCGTCTTGATCTTCTATCAAAGTCATTCATTGATTTAATACGTGAGGTTCAGTACTTAACCTCTGCTAACTTCTTTGCTTTCTTTCAGTAATTTGTTAGAGTTTAACTTTAGTAAACTTACAATGCAAAGAGAAACTCTTACAGTATCGGTGATTTAGAAGGTTACTATATAGGTAACAAACAATATTAGTCCTGAATCTTTGTTACACTTACAATTTTGGCAAAAACTCTAACAAATTATACTAGTCATGAATTGGTAACCTAGAAAATAGAGGAAATGATTTACTACAATAAGAGCTAGTGTGTTACGCTAAGCTCACACAATTGGTAGGGAAAAGTCCAATCTTTGCGGTGCAATATGAAATTAGGGTCCTTAAGAATTCCTTGGAGTACGAATGAGATTAAAAAAGAATGCTTTGTCAAAGCTCTGCAGTGAAGCGACGAGCTATTATAGATACTTAGATATGGAGTCATGATATGATATCATAATATGAAATCATGAGATGAAATTGAAGTTTTGTTTGGACATGCGATATGATATTTTTTTATTGTATATTTTCTCATAAACATACGAATCTCATAAGTTGTAAAACTATTAAAATAACCCAAATTATTTATTCAATCTTACTAAATAAACAAAAATTTAGAAAATCGCATTATAAATTATTACAAAATTATTTGTTCTCCACTTAAATAACTGTTTCATCTAACTTTAATTGATCAAACTTTAATTCAATAAAAAAATTGAACATAAATTGCAGTGTACTAGTCGTTAATATAATTCTCCACATAGTACGGACAATCTCCTCACGTTGAACTTGCATTTCTCAATCATATGACCGAGAAGACGAACCAACATTGTTACTTTGAGTCATTTGTTGGTCAATATCATTCACAACTATATTTTCATGCTCATAGACCATAAATATTTCATCACTTCCTTTGGTATTCTCGCAAATAATTATGTAACAATGTACAAGCTATGACAATTTTCACTTGTATGTCAATATCATAATGGTTCATGTCTTGTTTCACTTGTGTGCAATTACATATTTTCAGTGTATTAATTTTGTGCTAAAATCAAACATATTGGAAGTAGTGATTATCATACACACATCACCAATTTTGTCCTTTTTCATATTAAATTGCTTTAAACATTTTCATATGTAGCCGAAAGAGAAGTTTTTCTTACTATGAAAAACCAAAAAAGTATCACTCCCTTAGTTCTTATTTATATTCACCAAATTAGTTCCTATTTTATCATTTATATTCACCAAATTTAAAGTAATTAATAATAAATTTTATTTTGGTGAGAATTTTTTTTTATAAAAAGTAATGATGTGATTATTAATTTTATAATGTGGGATTGTTTTAACAAAATATAAACTTGTGGGTCAACTTTTGTATTTAAAAAATCCCAAATCGTGATATGGATTTTCCATATCATGATTTTTGGAGAATATGGTATTCCATCTCATGATATGGAATCATGAGATGAAATCAGCATGAAATCTCATGTCCAAACACTAATTCCATCTCACGATTCTATATCGTGATATGGTATCGCATGACCAAATGCCTACTTAAATTGCACTAGGGGTGTATAAAAATAATGCTCAATAGAGTGTATTAGTAATGCTTGTATTAGTTATACTTGCATTAGTTATGCATAGATTATTTCTTATGTATTGTTTGGTTTTGTGTGTTAAAAATGGTTTGCATTGTATACAAATATTTATTTACAAAAGTATCTGTAACGACCTATTCCCATCGTTATAGAAAATCCAATGGGGAAAGAATTGGGGATAGAAAACTTTTGAGTAGTAACTTTGGATTTCCTAACCTAGTCCAGATTTGGACGAAATTGGAGTCAGTGAGGTCTAGGGAAATATGGTAACAAATGATAGATTTAATTATGATTTTGATCACATGACTAGATAGCTAAGACGTTAAGGAACCCGTACGACTTTACGAAATTGAATTCATGTGAGTAGAACTTCTGAAACTGATCTTAGCGTGAAAGGGTATTTTCTGAGTGTCATGGGATGAAGGCGTGTTGTGAAATGGGAGTTTGGAATTCTTAATTTTACTCACTGGTTCCGTACAAGCCGACATGGAGGGATTTATCCCGGCAGGGCGGGGTCGCAACTTGGAAAATGAGGAAACTATTCCCAAACAGATCAAAATAGGACCTAAGACTTGGATTGTATGTTCATTGGATATGTTACAATAGTAAAGCATGTCGATTTATGGTTCATAAGTCCAAACGGTAGGATAGTCAAGTGAAGGGTCTAAACGACCTTGGAAAGAACCAAAGGAGAATGTACTTAATAAAGAGAATCGGAGGCGTAGTAAATGTCAATGGACAAATTACTTCCTACGAGTTTGATTTTGTAACATTTCTTCTTGAAAATGAGTCTCATATATTCTAAAAGTTATGTCCTTTGTGGACTCATTCTCTTTGAGAAAAGGCTGTCAATAGTAAGATATATTCAATCTTGAGCAACCATACTTGAGAGTTGGTTGATCTTCCTCTAGGAAATAAACTTTTGGGTTCAAAGTGGATCTACAAAAGGAAAAGAAAGTTGATGAAACTATTGACAAATACAAAGACAGACTTGTTGTCATAGGCTTTAGACGATAAGAAAGCCTTGTTTGACAGATAATAGCACTAACTAGGATTACATCAATTCAGATGTTAATTGCGCTAGTTGCGAAATATGGCCTTCAAATTCGTCAAAATGAATGTGAAAACATGTTTTTTAAAATGCAAAATTGGAGGAAGAAATTTACATGGAACAACCCAAGGGCTTTGTGGTTCTGGTAAAGAAAAGAAAGTCTGTAAACTTGTTAAGTCACTCTGTGAACTAAAAACAAGAGCCCAAATAATGACATGCGAAGTTTGACCAAACTATATTGGCAAATGAATTCAAGATTAATGAATGTGATAAATATTTTTACATTAAAGACACTCCAAATCACAAGGTCATTGTTTGTTTTTATGTTGATGACATGTTGATCATCAAAAGAGACATTTCTGAAATAAATTCTACTAAGCATATGCTAGAAAGTAACTTCGATATGAAAGACATTGAAGTTACTGATGTGATTGAAAAGGTACTTGACAAGTTCAAGTATTTGGATTTCAATATTGTCAAGACTCCAATAAATGTGAGCTTTGTACTTCAAAAGATGAAGG
>JAJOOO010006278.1:0-32376 GCA_029582685.1 Solanum piurae
GTTGAGAAAGCATGAGAAGAACTATCCGACCCACGATTTAGAGTTGGCTGCAGTTGTGCATGCACTAAAGATCTGGAGACACTATTTGTATGGCGTTCGTGTTGACATCTTCACAGATCATAAAAGACTTCAATATATCTTTAGACAGAAGAAGTTAAATTTGCGACAACGTCGATGGTTTTAGTTACTGAAAGACTACGACGTGGACATTTTATATCATCCAGGAAAGGCGAATGTACCGCTGATGCCCTCAGTCGAAGATCTATGGGTAGTTTATCATATTTAGGTGTTGAGAAGCGTGAGCTAACACGAGATCTTCATTAGTTAGCTAGCATGGGAGTCAAATTGTTAGAGGCAGAAGATAGTGGGGTAACAATAAAGGACACAGCCGTATCATCTCTAGTTGTAGAAGTAAAATCACGGCAACAAAAGGATCCTAGCTTAGAGCATCTCAGAGCCAAGGCTCAGAATCAATAGACTTTAGCATTTGATATAGCAGGAGATGGAGTCCTTAGATATAGTGGTAGATTGTGTGTTCCGAATGTTGCAGGGAGTGGTACGTATTTGAGAATCAATAGAAAAGCATGAATATGGTCAATAATACGTAAAAACATTTATGAATAAAAGCATGGTTAAAGTTTGGGGTGCCACAAATGTTAAATAACATGGGAGTTTGTTTTAACTATCAGCTACAACAACAAATAACACGAAAATAACAAATGTACAGACGGGTTCTTGGGATGTGATTTGATTATGGGCTAAGGTAGAGAAGTGGGTGATTGCAATTAATAGTAAATAGCTGTAAATTAGTGATTAAGCTAGACTTTAGTGGGGATAAACTTTCTCTAAAAAATATTATCCTGAATCCAATTGGTTTCTCTCGAACACCAATAAGCAGCAATTAAGAACAACTTACGGTTTAGTCCATTCACTCTCTCGAGCTGAATGTGTGAAAAAAGGTTTAGCATTCACTCTTTCGAGCTGAACCCAAGACAACCCAATACCCACAGACCATCAAATCAGTAATCTTGGTTTTAAAACCTCTCTCTCGAGCAAGCCAAAAACACGAAGGTAGAGTTGCATTTGCAACTATAACCCTTTAGATTAAGCCACAATTACTGAATGAAATCACTTTTAAACAACATTTAAACTATCAATTAACAATAGCCAGTAGCTAAATCAACCCATAATCACATAATCACACCCCAAGAATTGGGGTTTTAGCTAGACATCATAATAAGGTAAAAATCGTTACCAAATTGTGTTTCCATCAACTGGGTAAGATTTATATTGTCTTTACAGAAGTCTAAGATGAAGAATCTTCAACACCCACTTTCAATTTCTCAAAAATGGAAATCTTCAAAGCTAAGGAAATATTGTCTCAAAACTCAGTTGTAAGCTCTACAAACTTGAAAACTGATTCTAGTAAAAAATACTCTCCTAGATTGAAAGATAGATACTAAACTAAATATTCAAAAAGAAATTTATAGTCGCCAAAAATGTGTTGCGAAGGACCATTCGGTGCAGTTAGTCGGGATCGCCGATCCACCCTTAGGTCAATTCCATCGCCTTTTTGCTTTGGCCTTCAGCATCTCCAAGTTCTGTAACTTTGGGCGATATAGCACTGCATCGCGGAACCGTTCGGCGGCACGTCGACTGCTCCTTTCTATCGCCGACTTGATTTTCTCCTTCAGGGCTTGGCACACTGGAACATTAGGTGAGACCATGGCCATTCGGCGACTCGCCCAATGGTTTAGGCGATCCTCGTGCCTTCTTTTCTTCATTTTTTCAGCTGCCTTGTTCCCTTTTACTCATTAGTGTCCATGCTTTGTTCCTCAATCCAAATACCTGAAAATCAAGGATTTACATCAGTTATTGGCACAAAATATGCATTTGAGGACACTAAATCTATTAAAATAAAGCCCTAAATGAGTCCAAATCGTGGATTCATCAACACCCCCCCAACTTAAACTTTTGCTTGTTCTCAAGTAATACTCAAGTTCAGCAGTTCAAAAAGGATGTCTCAAACAGTGCTACACAAGACTCAATCATGAATGCACACAAAAATGCTCAACTTACTCATACAAGGATCAATTGTGCACTTAAAGATTCAAGTTGTGACTCACCATTATCAAAGACTCTCAAGTTCACAATACTTGCTTCAAATGCAAGTTCAAGCTCAACAAAGGTACTCAAATGCCCTCACACAAAGAATGATTCTATATTCACACACAATGGTTCAACAATTTAAAGCTTCGGAATCAAATGCAACACTAAAACTCACAAAGTGGACACAATGCATGACTTCACCGATAGGTTTGCCCTCATTTTCCAATCAACAATTGTTTCAGCTCACTCAATATAAAAAAGGTCTTTTCAAGGCTTGTAACTGGGCTGAGTGCAAATGTGTGATCATTTAGGCTCAGTGGTTGTAATCCTCATGAAATATGGTGTGAACAACACTTTCTTTCCTTTTCTTCATCATTTTCATTCGTGCTCACATGTCCTCCCATTATTCACCTTCCATGGACTGTTGGAAACCCCATTTCTTCTTGCATTTTTACAACTTTATGCCACAACTTTTTCATTCTTTTTCTTTTTCATTCTTTTCTTCTTTGTCTCTTTTTTTCTATATGGAGAGGTTCCATTTTTTCTCAAACCATGGGTCAAAGGGGACTTTCTTGCACTTCTTGATTTACCTTCTCTTTTCACCACACCCCAACTTAGGCTTTTGGCCTAAGTTGGCTATTCAAGCAAACCACAAATCATGAGAATTATGGGTAATGGATCAAGAAAGGTCACAATTTCATGAAGTTTTTTCCAAGAAAAGGCTAAGGCTCAAAGGATGTTCAAGCGGAGTTAACATACTCATAAGGTAGGCCACAAAAAGAGATATAATGTCAAATTATTTCACACTCATCAAAGTTGCCTAAGATCATATCAAGAGATTGCATCACTTAGTCAATTGAACCAACGAGACAAATTTTAGGTGTTATCACACATGGTTCACGGTAAGCTCATCACACATGGCATTGACACCAATGTCATACAAGACTCCACACTTTTGCTAGTGTGCAATGTTCATCACAAGAGACTCAATTCGATACTTGGCTAGTCACAACGAGATGCAAAATGTTCACATATTGTCTATGCAACTTTATTTGGCCTCATCGTAGCCGCATATTCATTTTTGTTTGATTATGAGCACTATTTAAGTCATCGATATTGATCAAAACCGATACTCAAATTTGCAAGAAAACAACCACATTCAACACAAACAAGAGGTGGCACATTTTTTTTGGAAGGGTCCAAAATCATTTATCATTAAAACAAGGAGCCACAAGTTCAATCATCCACAAAAATAGTGTAAAACACAATTTATAGCTCAAAAACCCAAATATATACACAAAACCATAATCATAAAAGGTCACAAAAGGTGGGCCTCACCCCACCACAAATAAAATCATTTGTCCTCAAATGCAAGCAAAAATAAAGTAAGACAGAGAGGGAGGTAAGGAGGGATCCTCTCTAAACAGTCGCTCCATCTATCTGGGCATCAGTGCCCAGTGTAGTGCTCGGGACTTGGGCGTCAGTGCCCGGAGTCACCTCAGAAGGAGCAGCAGTTGCACTAGGGTCAGCCAAGGGTGTATCCTCCAAATAATCCTGCACAGCTGCATCTACCGTGGCCTCCTCAATCTCAGTAAGGCCTTCATACGAAGCTTCCTCAGAAATCTCAAGCATCTCCTCATCCGTCTCTGCCTCAGACTCAAGATTAGCTGTCTCCTCAACTCTAACCTCATCTCCAGTGGTAGCCGTAGGCATATCGTTTCAAAGACACTTCATCCAATACTAAGCATCAATGATCGTTAGTTAGTAATATAACCCAACTAAGTGAGTTGGGGTCAAATCCCACAGGGAGTGGTACGTATTTGAGAATCAATAGAAAAGTATGAATATGTTCAAGTCAATCATAGGTAAAAAATATTTACGAATAAAAGTATGGTTCAAGTTTGGGGTGACACAAGTGTCAAATAACAGGGGAGTTTGTTTCAACTATCATCTACAACACCAAATAACACAAAAATAACAAATATAGAGACGAGTTCTTGGGATGTGATTGGATTATGGGCTAAGGTAGACAAGTGGGTGATTGTAATTAATAGTAAATAGCTATAAATTAGTGACTAAGCTAGACATTAGTGGGGATAAACTTTCTCTCGAACAATTTATCCTGAATCAAATTGGTTTCTCTCGAACACCAAAAAGCAGCAATTAAGAACAGCGCATGCTTTAGTTCATTCACTCTCTCGAGCTGAATGTGTGGAAAAGGGTTTAGGATTCACTCTCTCGAGCTGAACCTATGACAACCCAATACCCACAGACCATCAAATCAGTAATCTTGGTTTTAAAACTTCTCTCTCGAGCAAGCCAGAAACACGAAGGTAGAGTTGCAGTTGTAACTAGAACCCTTTAGATTAAGCCACAATTACTGAATGGAATAACTTTTAAACAACATTTAAACAACATTTAAACTATCATTTAACAATAACCAGTAGCTAAATCAACCCATAATCACACCCCAAGAATTGGGGTTTTAGCTAGACATCATAAAAAGGTAAAAATTGTTACCAAATTGTGTTTCCATTAATTGGGTAAGATTAATATTGTCTTTACAGAAGTTTAAGATGAAGAATCTTCAACACCCACTTCCAATTTCTCAGAAATGGAAATCTTCAAATCTTCAAAGCTAAGGAAATATTGTCTTAAAACTTAGTTCTAAGCTCTACAAACTTAAAAACTGATTCTAATAAAAAATACTCTCCTAGACTGAAAGATAGATACTAAACTAAATATTCACATAGGTATTTATAGTCGCCAAATATGTGTTGCGAATGACCATTCGACGCAGTTAGTTGGAATCACCGATCCACTTGGCGATCCGCCCTTTGGTCAATTTCATCACCTTTTTTCTTTGGCCTTCAGTATCTCCAAGTTCTGTAACTTTGGGCAATATAGCACTACATCGCGGAACCGTTCGGCGACACACCGACTGCGCCTTTCTATCACCGACTTAATTTTCTCCTTCAGGGCTTGGCACACTGGAACATTAGGCGAGACCATGGCCATTCGGTGACTCACCAAATGGTTTAGGCGATCCTCAGGCCTTCTTTTCTTCGTTGTTTCAGCTGCCTTGTTCCTTTTCGCTCATTAGTGTCCATGCTTTGTTCCTTAATTCAAATACCTAAAAATCAAGGATTTACATCAGTTATTGGCACAAAATATAGGACACTAAATCTATTAAACTAAATGAGTCCAAATTGTGGACTCATCAATGATGAGAATTACTTGTGAAATAATTGTTGAAGAGAGGACTGAAAATAAAGAGAAGAAAATAATGGGTGATGAAGTCTAAAATTTCAAAGTGCTTAAGGAAGTTTAAGTCACTATTATATAGTTTTCTACTCGTCCCTTAGCCTACATTACAACCCGTTAAAATCCTATTTGATTCTATTCAAGAATGCTTAATTAGTGGAGATGTACATAATGGGCAAGCCTATGGTTCTTTGTGCATATATGTGAATTTTATTTTTGAGTGTGAGTTGTTCTTTGATGCTAAGTCCTTAATTTATATTCAATCTATTGAATTGAGTGTGTGGACTATTTCTTCTTGTGAGGGCAGTTGTTTCATGATGGGTAGGTGATTTTATTAACTTTCTTTGATGCGAGTAGGTGAGCAAGGTTGAATTTGATGAGTTCAAAGTCTTTCCTTGAGGTTAGGAGGTTAGAGGTTTGTTGTTTATTTGGATGTCTTGCATAATGAATGAGAATTGTACTTGATGTTTTGAAATTTCTATATGGCCTAATTGTTTGTGTCAACCAAAGTGATGACATTCCTAGTTTGATTTTTTTGAGATGAGTTTTAATGTTTGCTCGAGGACAAACAAAAGTTTAAGTGTAGGGTGTTGATGTGAGGCCAAAAAAATATATTTTAATCATTATTTGCTGCATATTTCTTATTTATATCTGCCCTTTTGAGCATGAATTTTATGGATTGTGCTAAATTATGTATTTTATTTGTAGGAGTAAATTGTTGTAAAGTTGAAGAAGTTTGGAGTTAAAACGAATTAAAGATGGAAGATTGAAGAAAGAAATCAAACAGGCAGTTTAATAGATTAAATTTAATATAATAATGTATAAACATATAAAGTGCAGATTGCAACGAAACTTTAAATTGACAAACTTGATGCCACGTGGCAGCAAGTGAAGACAAGAAAATTATGTGAGGCGGTTTACGTAGCAATACGCGTATAACTAGGAAATCAATTCTGTTAAGGTTTTGAGTTCCTAATTTATATTGAACTCAGTTATTTTATTTAGGATTTTTTATATCTATAAATAGTCCATAGAAATAATTATTTTTGGGGGAGTACTTGGGAAAGAAAAGTTGTCAATACTTTTTAGGGTTCTTTTCTTAGACATTAGTAGCTAAAAGCCCTTGTTCTGGGGCTGTGTCTATGGGTAATTGTTGAACATTGATGGTTTTGAATTAATGTTGGTTATCACTTTAAATTACTTTTGTATTCTTGTTTTAGTATTTCATGTTTGATCACCATAGAAATAAATCTCTTGTTAAGTCTTTTGGGTTCAATAATCCGGTTCTTTTAAGAGCCACTATATTACTTGTGCGATCACGTACACTTGTGTGTGCAATTGGGAGCAACAGGTAACCCATTTTAGTTTATGTAGTATATGAATTGTATCTATGATGGATTTAGGTGACGCAATTTCTAAGGATAAATTTGTCATTATGTGAATTTTTTTACTTTTTGGCTGAATTTTTTTGTGAGTAGCACCCATAGTTGTTGTAAGAATGTTGTGAAATGCTACTAACTCAAAGTTGACATTTTGGAGCTAAAAAAATCCACCAAAATTACATTCTAGAGTCGTTTACTTGATGTTTTGACCGAAGTCAACTATACAAACTTTAGAAGCTCAAAAATGGATAAACTTGCACAAAACTCAAACGAATGACTAGGCGACAGGACTGTCAGCCCTAACAAGTCATAAACGACTTGGGGTCGCTGCAGAAAAGCTCTAAATGCCGAGAAGATTGGGAATTAGGGGAAATGACCTGCAGGATCATTACAAGCATAATCCCCTCTATCGGTTCTTGTGGTTTGACCCCGACATTAAAAGTTAGGTATTGTCTTTGTATATCACCACATATACCTTAAACATGAGGTGTAGTTGAACATTATCAGTGCCAATTGACCTTAGGCATATTTATGCGCCTAATAACCATTGTATCTCATATATTTAGCTGAGTTCGAGAGCTAATTCCGTAGTTTTAAATTGCATTTTAGGGTAAATTGATTTTGTCTCCCCTAACCAATATGATTAGGTGTTTGTAGGGTGAAAAATAAGAAAAAGGAGCAAATGAGGAAGTCATTGAAAAAGAAAAATGGAAGTTGAAGTTGCTAAGGAAAAATGGCCAAAAAGTTGGAAAATGTACTGAACGGGAGCATCTCTGCGTCGGAGAGCTAGGAGATAAATTTTGGCAACTGAAGTGCACAAACTAGTGGAGTGTGCGATGCCTGCGCATCGCAGAGGAGGAATGAAGCTCTACAAATGTGAAGCAAGGGAACAACTCCACGTCGCGAACCTGGACTCCAGAATTTTGTCACGTGTTTTATTCCACCCTATAAATAGTCCAGCTGTATTATGTTATTGGATATTCAATTTTTAAAAATGAGGAGAATAAGACTTGGGTGATTTTGTGATGAACTCTAGGGTTTTTCTTCTACTCTTTCATTTCGGTAAACGCTTGAATGATCTTTGAACATTTTTATATGATGATTCATACTATGAGTAGCTAAATTCCTTTATTCTAGAGTTGTAGCTACAATGGATGGTATAATATTGTTTATCTCTAGCATGAGACGAGTTTTCTCATGAGTTATTCTTACATTCTAGTTTTTACTATTTTGATGCGTGATCAACATTAAAATAAACTCTTTGTCCACTCTTGAACTTGAAAGACGAATGGAGTGATAGACCAAGGAATGTGAGGAACGTGTTCATTCTAGGGTAAAAACTTAAGATGTTTCGCCTATAAGATAGCAACATACCTATATGCCTCGTTTGGTTAATAGACAAGACGATAGCGTAATTCTCCACAGTTGGTTCAAGCCTATCCCCACTCAAGCCTATCCCCACTCAATGATGTAGTTAGGCTGTCAATAGTGGTAGGCCATTAGAGGTCGGGAGACCATGATTCTAAATTCAACCTTTTGAATGAATAACAAGGATAATCTGTCTATTGCTAGAATAATCTTTATTATGCTTGAAATCGATGCATGCTACAACCCTGGAATTTTTCTCAAATTGTAAAATCCTTGTTCGCAACTAAATCATTTATTAATTAGTGAAAAACTGTAAGTGTTTTAATAGTAGTAATTTAAACGAACTCCTGAAACCTTCTGTCACACAGGTGAATTCATTTTAGCTACAATAAAGTTATTGTTCGTCAATTTAAAGTCATTTGGGTTCGATAATTCGGCTCGAAAGAGTCACTGTATTACTTGAGTGACCACGGAAGTTGAAGTTGCTAACAAAAAATGGCCAAAAAGATGGAAAATGTACTGAATAGAAGCATCTCCGCATAGCAAAGCTGGGAGCTGAGTTTTGGCAACTGAAGTGCACAAACCAGTGGAGTGTGCGATTCCTGCTTGTCACCGAGAAGGAATGAAGCTCTACATATGTGAAGCGATGGAACAACTCCGCGTCGCTAACCTAGACTCCAGGATTTTGTAACGTGTTTTATTCCACCCTATAAATAGTCCAGTTGTAATATGTTATTGGATATTCAGTTTTTAAAAATGAGGAGAACACGACTTGGGCGATTTTGTGACGAACTCTAGGGTTTTTCTTCTACTCTTTCATTTTGATAAACGCTTGAATGATCTTTGAACATTATTATATGATGATTCATACTATGAGTAGATAAATTCCCCTATTATAGGGTTGTAGCTAAGATTGATGGTATAATATTGTTTATCTCTAGCATGAGACGTGTTTTCTTATGAGTTATTCTTACATTCTAGTTTTTACTATTTTGATGATAAAATCTTTGTCCACTCTTGAACTCAGAAGATGAATGGAGGGATCGATCAAAGAATGTGAGGAACGTGTTCATTCTACGGCAAAAACATAGGATGTTTCGCATATAGGATAGCAATATACCTATATACCTCATTTGGTTAATAGACAACATGATAGTGTAATGCTCCGCAGTTGGTTCATGTTTATCTTCGCTCAACGATGTAGTTAGGCTGTCAATGTTGGTAGGCGATTAGAGGTCGGTAAACCATGATCATAAATTCAACCTTGTGAATCAACAACAAGGATAACCTGTCGATTGCTAGAATAATCTTTATTATGCTTGAAATTGGTGCATGCTATAACCCTGGAACTTCTCTCAAATTTCAAAATCCTTGTTGCAACTAAATCATTTATTAATTAGTGAACAATGGTAAGTGTTTTAATAGTTATAATTTAAACAAACTTCTGAAACCTTCTGTCACACAAGTAAATTTATTTTAGTTACAATAAAGTTATTGTTCATCGATTTAAAGTCCTTTGGGTTCGATAATCCAGCTCGAAAGAGTCATTGTATTACTTGAGTAACCACATACACTTGCGTGTGCATTTAGGAGCAACAAGTTTTTGGCACCGCTACTGGTGACTTTAAAATCGGCAAATATTTAATTTTTGAGTTTCTAAATTATTTGTGCAAGTGTTGACAACTTGATCTTGGCTATTCATTTTGCATGTTATGTTGAAACTTCAAACTAGAAGACGACCAGGATTTGGTATAGCCTTTCGCTGAATCAGAAAGATTTGTTCGTTATCGGAGAAGGCAAAGACGACTCACGTACCTCATTCCTCTTGTTGCAAGTGAACCAGTAACCCAGTAGAAAGGGTTGACCTAGACGCACCTGCCGTGATGGCGGAGATGAAAGTGAGAGACATGGCAATCCCGCACACCACCAGTGTTACTTCTTGCATCCAGAAACTTGAGGTTGGTGGTAAATATGGTGCAACTATTGCACTCGAACAGAAAGTTCACTAGTTTATTACATGAGGATCCACAAGTGTATATCCAGAATTTCCTTGAGATCAGTGACATGTACACTCCAACTAGAGTGAACTCCGATTATGTGAGGCTCACCCTATTTCCCTTTTCATTGCTAGGGGAAGAAAAAAGATGGTTGAACTTTGAGCCAACAAACTCCATAACATCATGGGATGATCTAGCACGAAAGTTCTTGATAAGGTTCTTCCTATTCGGGAAAACAACCAAGTTAAGAAGCGATATATTAAGTTTCCGATAAAAAGGAGGAGAAAACTTGTACCAGGCTTAGGACATGTTTAAATCTATGTTGCTAAGATGTCCAAACCATCATCAAGCTAACGAGGTGTTGGTCCACACCTTCATTGAAGGGTTGGAACCAAGCACCAAAATTTTACTTGATTCCACTGCAGGTGGATAAGCGTTGGAGAAGACATATGTTGAGTGTTCACTTTGTTGAACATAATTTCACAAGGTAATCCCGGGTGGTGTGAGGTCTGTGGGGGTGGAGAACACACTGCAGAGGTATGTGGAGCAAACCCGGAATTGTGAATTTTGTAGGAATGCACAACGAGGAGCAATGCACCAAAATTATGGTAACACTTAAAATCCAAGTTGGAGGAACCATCCAAATATTTCATGGGGTGGTAATCAGAATCAACACCAAGGCCAGAACCATTGCAGGCCACAAGGGGGTGGACAAAACTACAATCAGAAGGGCCAGGGAAGTCAGCAGGCTGTTAAGCAGGGTGATATGAGTGTAGAAGACATGTTGAAGAAGATTATGGTTGACCAAACTATGTTGGCAGCAGATGTCTGAAACAACCAAATAACTACTCAGAACATGGAGAAGCAATTTGGGCAATTTTCTAGTGCCCAGAATTCTCGCCCACAAGGGAGTTTGCTGGGAAACACTGACCCAAACCCTAAGCAGGTGAATGTTATGAGTACCCATAATGGTCGTACCAGAGGAGTTGACCCTAAAAATAAAAACTGCTGAATAAAAAGGGAAGATAATAGATGAATCTGGACCAAGTGAGCCTAGGATCTATGATGAACCAAAAGAAAAAACACCTCCTCCATTCCCACAAAAATTCAAAAAGCAGAAGGAGGAGGAATATTTTGATAAGTTTATTGAACTTCTTAAACATGTACATGTTAACTTGCCTTTGATTGATGTTTTGCAGGGCATTCCTAAGTATGCCAAATATGTGAAAGATATTGTGGCTAAAAAGAGTAGGTTGGCGGAGTATGAAACAATGGTACTCACTGAGGAGTGCAATTCTAAAATTCAAAACAAGCAGCCAACTAAGTTGAAAGATCTAGGGAGTTTCACTGTGCAAATCACAATTGGTAAGTGCATTGATGCAAGAGGGTTGTGTGACTTGGGCGCAAGAATCAACTTGATGCCTACGTCCATGTTTCTTAAATTGGGGCTAGGAAACCCCAAGCCTACTACTATAATGTTGCAATAGGCTAACCGCTCTGTGGCAAGGCCGGATAGTGTTATTGAGGATGTCTTAGTACAAGTGGGAACTATCATTTTCTGGTAGACTTTCTCATCCTGGATTTTGAGCTTGATACAGAGGTCACATTTATTTTGGGACGCCCGTTCCTAGCTACTGGAGGTGCATTGATTGATGTAGCGGCTGGTCGATTAACAATGAGAGTTCATGACAAAGTAGAGGTCTTTGACATGTCCAAGGCAATGAAGTTGCTTGCGATCTATGATGAGTTGTCAGCAATATCAATCATTGATGAAGAAACAAGAACAAAGCATTTTGAAGCACGAGACCCTCTAGAGATAGTATTGATTGGGCAGGATGTAAATGGGGATGATGAAGCCCATGAGCTGGCTAGTATTCTAGATGCCCCAAATGTGAGTATTCTATGTAAACATGTGGAACCATTAAATAGAGTCTTGGGACCCCTCCCAAGCGGTCAATTGAGGAAGCCCCATAGTTGGAGTTAAAAGCTTTTCCCTCTCATATTAGGTTTGCTTTCTTAGGTGCCAATGAAACGTTACCCGTAATTATTTCTGCGGCTTTGTCTGAGATGCAGGTTGAAGCCTCTTTGAAAGTATTGAAGAGGAGAAAAAAGGCAATAGGCTGGTAGATGGTTGTAATACATGGCATCAACCCGACCTTGTGTATGCATAGGTGTAACACCTCGTATTAAAAAAAATATAAATAGCTGATTTCCAGAAAGTTGCATGTGCCAGACCACGCCGACCACCCATGTATCGTGGAGTGGACCACGGGCAGTAGGTGTGGTTCGTGGTTGGCCTGCCTGAGTAGGGTATGAGGGTCCCGAACCACGACGCGACACACAAACCGTAGGCTAGACCAAGGTCCATGGACGGGGTCCGTGGTTTGAGACCCCAAACCAGACTTTCTGTCCATGATCGACGGTCCACCAGGACGGGCCGTGGGTCAGAATATGGTCTGTCGACTGGGGTCCGTGGGTCACTGTTGTCAGAAGTTTTTCAGGGGTAGTTGGGTCTTTTTATAATTAATTAATTCCTATACTATGTAGTTTTGCCTATATTTAGGACCCCTATATAAGCCTTTTCACCCCAAAATTCACCCAATTTATTTCATTCTTCCAAATTCCCAAAAGAAAACCAACTCCTCTCCAAATATTCTCTCTCTAGAAACTTGAAGAAGAAGAAGGATTCTCCTAGGGTTTCAAGCTAAGGTTCCAATTCCTCCATTGAAGGCTAGCTTTTGGACTCAAGGTATGATAGTTTTCATCCATGGAGTTCCTAAATCTCTCTATCTCAAAAGGTAGAATTCCTCAATTGAGTTAGGGTTTTCATTTATTATCATGGGTTCTCTTTATTATTGATTTAAATGATTGAATTATGTTCTGTTATGCATGAATTGATGATACATGATGATTTTATGAAGATTTCCCCATGAACCTATGTAATCCCCCATGTTTTCAAGTTATGAATCATATGATGTGGGATTTTGATCTTCAAGGAAGAGTTTTATGAAATTAGGCATGTATTGCAAGCTTTACATGTATTTATGATGAAATCCATATCTAACCCATGTTTTCTAAGAGTTTATGATTGAAAGTGGGTTTTGACCTCAAGAGGTAAATTAAGGACTTATGCATTAGTTTATGAAATCTATGTAAATATTTTAAGATTAAAGTACCAATGATGATGTTGTGTTGTGAAAGTATATTCTCACTAAAACACATACTAGCTTGATGTGAAAGGTTTTCTCACATAGAAAGGATTCTTAGGTTGAAAGGCTTTCTCACCTAATTGAATCAAAGACAGAGAGCTATCTTAATGAAACTAGCTTGAATTGGTTGTCCAAGGTCACCTTTTCATTAGTAATGAAGTCAAGTAAGAAATGACTATTCGGTGGGAATTTATGCTTAACACCAAGTGGATATTGAAGATGAGATAGAAGCTCTCACGTTAGTAGAGTCCTGGTTTCCAAAGTGATCTCATGAGATGGAAGCCCCCACGTAGTAGAGTTTGGGTTTCTAGTAGCAATCTCCTTATCCCATAACTATGTGCCCACATAGGTTGATTAGCTAGTGGATCCACTTAAGCTAGAAGTTCAAGGTTCTACCTTCGGCAAGTAGGACACCTCTTTTCGGTGTGGGGTAGACACCATATTCCATGTTATAGATTACATGGTCTCATGTCGGTTAAGGCTAATTTCCCCACAAGTAAGAATGAACTAAGGTTACTTCAAGAAGTATCGCATATGAGTTCAAAAATTTTAAAGATGAAGTTAGCTTGCATTGGCCATGATTTATGACTTATATTTTATAACTCTTTCATATGATGTTTTAGCTTGGTAAATTGCATGTCATGAAATGAAATGTCCCTTTTTAGCATGTTTTAAATGTTTTATGCATGGCTATCCTACTTGGTACATTATTTTGTACTAACGCATATTGTTTTGTACTTACGCATACTCTTGCCTACATTTTTCCCAAATGTAGGGTCCGACATTCAGGGTGCTCAGTTTCGTGGCTAGTTGGTTGATTTGGTTGATTCCCGTGCTTGGTGAGTCCTCATGCTTTGAGGACGGAGTTTTATTGTTTTAGTTTCTTTCATGTATTTCTCTTTTGGACATGATGTATGTGTTAGGCCCAAATTCATTATATTGTATGAGATGGCTATGTTGAGACAAGAGTCTAGACTTCCGCTTTTCGTTTATAAAAATGTTTTTGGACTTGGACTATTATTTTACTCTTATTATTCTTTTTCTTATGTTATGAGAGCTAAGTGGCTTGTATGGAGTCCTTCGGGGTTCTATACACCATGTTACATCTAGGGGGTACCCCTGGGTCGTGACCACATGATATTCATGAAGGAGGGCCACAAATCAAGTGCACAACCTCAGCGCAAGTTAAATCCAGTGATGAAAGATGTGGTGCGCAATGAGGTTATTAAATGGTTAGATGCATGAATTGTATATCACATTTCTGATAGCAAATGGGTCTGCCATGTTCGGTGTGTGCCTAAAAATAAGGCATGACAGTAATTACAAATGAAAAGTATGGGCTGATTCCAACCAAGACGGTGACAGGGTGGCGCATATGCATGTATTACAGGAAACTAAATTAAGCCACTAGAAATGACCATTACCCAGTTCCTTTCATTGATCAAATGCTGGTCAGGTTAGCATTGCAGGAGTATTATTGTTTCCTGGATGGAAAATCAGGATATAATCAAATTGTGATTGTGCCATAAGATCAAGAGAAAACTACATTCAATTGTCCATATGGGACATATGCCATTAAGTGAATGTCGTTTGGGTTGTGCAATGCCCCAGCCACATTCCAAAGATGCATGATGGTCATTTTTCATGATATGGTCGAAGATTGTGAGGATATATTCATGGATGACTTCTCAGTCTTTGGGGATTCTTTTGATAGGTTTCTACAAAATTTGGATAAGGTGCTTGCCAGATGTGAGGAAATGAATCTTGTCCTGAATTGGAAAAAATGTCATTTTCTAGTAAAAGAGGGGATTGTACTGGGCCATAAGGTTTTAAAACAAGGGTTGGAAGTACGTTGATCGTGCAAAAGTAGAGGTAATTGAAAGGTTACCCCCTCTAGTCTCTCTGTTAAAGCGGTGAGAAGATTCCTTGGTCATGCCGGGTTCTACAAAAGATTCATTACGGATTTCACTAGGACTGCAAGACCTATGTGCAGTCTACTAGAGAAGGAGGGGAAATTTGTCTTCGATGAGCAGTGTATTCGAGCTTTTTAGGCTTTGAAGAAGAATCTAATAAAAGCTCCAATCTTGACTTTTCCAAATTGGAAACTTCATTTTGAACTGATGTGTGACGCAAATGATGTAGCTATAGGGGCAGTTTTAGGGCAAAGGAAGGAGAAAGTGTTTCATTTGATCTGCTATGCGAGCAAAACACTGGATGCAGCTCAAGCTAACTACACAATGACCGAGAAGGAAATGTTGGCCTTGGTCTATGCCTTCGACAAGTTCAGATCTTACCTGGTAGGAACTAAAGTTGTTGTTTATACTGACCATGCAGCTATCAGGTACCTCTTCAATAAGAAAGATACAAATCCGCGGCTGATTAGATGGATTTTAATACCTAGAGTTCGACATAGAGATCAAGGATAAAAAGGGTTCTAAAAATCAGATTGCACACTTGTCCAGATTGGAGAGTTCGTCGCATGTTGGTGAGCAAATTCAGATTCGGGAAGATTTCCCTGATGAACATTTATTGGCTTTAGAGGTAGCTGAATTATCGTGGTATGTGGATATTGTTAACTACTTGGTGAGCGGAGTGTTCCCACCTGGTGCAACTACCCAGCAAAAGAAGAGGTTGACTTATGATGCTCGTTTCAACATATGGGATGAGCCTTATCTGTTCAAGCAGGGACCAGACAAAATGATGAGGATGTGTGTACTTGAGTCTGAGATGAGACAAGTGATGGATAGTTGCCACTCGTCTGCATATGGTGGTCACCATGGAGGTGAGCGCACTTCCCATAAAGTGCTCCAATCAGGTTTTTTCTGACCTACTTTGTTCAAAGATGATGCAGGTTATGTGAAGAGCTGTTATAAATGCCAAAGGATGGGAACTATTTCCAGACGACATGAGATACCATTGCACAACATTCTGGAGGTCGAAATATTTGATGTCTGGGGGATAGATTTCATGGGACTCTTCCCACCATCCAATGGTAATCAATATATCCTTGTGGCTGTAGATTACGTGTCAAAGTGGGTTGAGGCAGTAGCTCTGCCTACAAATGATGCCAAAGTGGTGCTTAAGTTTTTAAAGAAACACATCCTCACTCGGTTTAGGACTCCAAGAGCAATAATCAGTGACGGAATGAAGTATTTCATCAATTAGTTGGTGAAGAATATCTTGGTTAAGTACGGGGTTCGTCACAAGGTGGCTACGACTTATCATCCACAAAACATCGGACATGTAGAAGTGTCAAACCATGAGATGAAGCAAATTCTACAGAAAATAGTGAATGCCCAAGGAAGGATTGGACGATGAAGCTAGATGATGCACTATGGGCATACAAGACAGTGTATAAGTCGCTAATAGGGACCTCCCCCTATCACATGGTGTTTGGTAAAGCGTGCCACATCCCAGCTGAGTTAGAACATCAGACATATTGGGTAATAAAGAAGTTGAATCAGGATATGAAGTTAGCCGGGAGAAAACGCATGGGACAACTACACGAATTGAAGGAGTTTAGACTCCATGCTTATGAGAATGTGAAGCTCTATAAGGAGAGAACAAAGTGTTGGCATGATAAGCATATCACGAGTCTTTGAGCCCGGCCAAAAGATATTGTTGTTCAATTCTAGATTGAGGTTGTTTTCCGGTAAACTGAAGTCAAAGTGGAGAGGACCGTTTGAGGTGGTGCGCATGACCAACCATGGAGTTGTAGATTTATGGAACGAAGGTAAACAATCCACGTTTCTAGTGAATACGTAAAGTATTACTTCCGACATGAGGTAGATTGTGAAGAAGATGTGCTTGAGATGAGCAACGAATGATTATGAGGCTTAGTTGTGCAGCGATGTTAAATCAAACGCTACACGGGAGGCAACCCGTGATTTTGTACACTAGCGATTTTTTATTTTTTTTTCTTTTTGTAGTTCATTTCATTTTTATAGTTTTAGGTTGGTTTAGTTTATTTTTGTATTTTTAGGTTGTAATTTAAATTTCAGCTAATGGTAACAAAAAAGAATCAAAAAGAAAGAAACAGAAGAGTCTGTGACATCTCTGCATCACGGACTTGGTGCTGCACGATGCAACGACAATTATGCCATAAATAGTGGAGTCTGCGACATCTCTGTGTCGCGGACTTGGTTCTGCCAAGTAAATCTCACCCAAGGTGAAGAAAAAGAAAATCACAAGTGTTGTCTGCGACGTGGTAAGGAATTTTTAACCTTTTCATTAAAAAGTCGGGTCTTACCCAACTAACTAATTAAAACCTGACCCCTATCCCCTTTTTAACCCCAAAAATTCCCCATAATCTTCATTCTCTCAAGAAATTTAAAGAAGTTTCTCTCTCTAACCTTAACACTTTCTTCCAAATCAAATTTGTGTCGCGAAGCTGAAATTCCTCCGCAAGTTCTTCATTTTTCTTCATTCTAAGCACTCAAGGTATGTTTCTCACTTCTTTTCTTCACTCTTTGGGGTGAATCATTGATGTCAGCTCATGTATGTAATTCTTTTAATGGGTTAGATTCTTAAAATTGATTACACCTTGTGAAAATATGCTATTATGTTGAAGCACTGAATCTTTCTTTGATTGAATGATTTTGGTTGGACTGGAAAGTAAATTGGATGAAAACAAATTTGGGGTTGTGTGAAGTCTTGAGTAACACACATGTTTTGAAGGAAAGATTGACCAATATTGAAAATTTGGTTCGAATTCTTGAGTTGAATCAAATTAACATGGGGTATTTGGTTCTTCAAGTGCTATGGGATTGCAAATAAAGTGTTTGTAATGACAAAGGGAAGTCTGAGTACCTTGTTGTTTGTGAGATATGTGTTCCGATGAGTGTAGAGTGAGTCTTATTGATTGTTACTTAGTGACTGAAATTATCAATGTCGTTATTGCAGGATATTATGTCTGGAACTAACAGAGCGGGCAAAGCGGTTGCATCTAGAAACTGTAAGAGGGTAAGGACTGGAACAACCATCATTCCGGCACCGCAGTCCCAAGAGATCAAACCCAACGCTACGGTATCAAGGCAGTTGCTTCTGAGGGAAAAATGTGGTATAAGACACGCAAGAAGCTAAATATTTTTCTGATGTGGTAATTGACGATGTGAACTTGGGGAGGGATATCCCTCAAATCATGTGCCGCCTGTAAGAATTGAATATATTGGATTCATCTTCCAAGATCCTATGGAGTGCAATGTGAGTGTGGTTTGGGAATTTTATGCAAATTGGCAACCCAATGTTCGGTCTCATTTCGTGACAGTGCATGGCATGGAGGTTACGCTCACACCCTTGGCTATCAATCAATTATTGGGAACTGCAGAAGCTCCTTCTGACTGGGTTAAACATCAAACCTCCCTATCAACAGATTCGACACACTTTGTGTGGAGTACAATCCACCTCTAAGTGGATTAGGCATGGGCACCGCGACTACCATCAAACCTACCCATATGCCAACATAAATCAGAAAGCCAAGGTGTGGCTTAAAATTGTCATGAACTACCTGATCCTGGGTTTGCATTTCACTGAAGTGACCTGAGACCGAGTGTGTTTGGTCTATGCTCTGATGAAGGATATGCCTATCAATGTGGGAGCGGTGTTAAAGTCTACAATGAGGAAAGCTAGAGTGCACAAAGGTAGACGATATGCGTTTGGGGGATTGATCACAGGTTTGTGCAGAAGGGCATGAGTGCCAGAGGAGAGCGTAGATTACATAGCACCCCTGTTCACTATGCCTCTAGATGTCACGAAAACAAAGGGTCCTAAAAATGCTCATGGGCCCACTCTTACAACAATAGAACACAACAAGAGAGATTACCTGATTATGGCCCACATGTATGGGCTTGAAATTATGCGCCACAAAAATGGGTGTTGGGCTTCCACTGAGGAGCAGTTAAGTGACATCAAACAAAGGTACCCTCTCAATGAACACGCCAAACCAGTGCTCGGTCTGGGTCCTGAGTTTTTGGAGCCCATATGGGATGATGTCCCCACTAATGAGGACAAGAGGAGGACAATGTCGGATAGTGAATCCGATTCTGAAGAGGAGGATGTTGAACCTTTGGCTCTTGTAGGGACCAGAGGTGATGATGGCATGGACGAGTAATCAGGGAAGTACCCGGCCTAGTTTGTATTTATTTTTGCTATATGTGTCACACTGGGGACAGTGCTACATCATTAAGTGTGGGGTGGGATGACATATCTTTGTAAAGAAATTATTTTGTTATTTTGTTTTTTATTTTTGTTTTGGGTTCCTTGGAAGTTGTTTTCCGGTTCTTTGGCCAAAGATAGTCCCATTGAACCGTACAAAAAAAAGGATTTTGTCTTTCTAGGGTTGAGTTAGTCGTCATAGTTGAGTCGTATTACCCTATGATAGATGGTTGATGACCGTCTTAAGGTCAAATTTCGTCATTGGGTCTGTAGGGTGGCATCTTGCTAAGGCTGCACAACTGCATTGAGGCTAGGTTGAAATATGGAAATTAAAAGATGAATGTGTGTTGAGACATCTAGGCTCTTTTATGTGACTCAGAATGACATATGCTTAAACTGAATTCATGCTATTGTTTGGGAAAGAGTCCAAAGTAATCAATCTTGATTTGAATATGTGCCATGTGTGTAAGGTTTGTTGCAGTCCGTGCTACTGATTGATGTCTAGGACTTGTCCGGTGTGTCTGTAAAGAAAAATATTGGGTATGGAGTTGAGGAAGTGATATAGGCATTTCTTTGATAGCCTTGTTTTGTATTCCTCTTAGACCCACCATGATGTATATCCCTAGTTAACCCCTTTGAGCCTTTGACTTGTTCTTTGGCAGCCTAATATGAAACTTATTCTCGTTCCTTTTATGGCCCTTCAATTTGATCAAATATCTCCTAAGTGCTTTAGGCGGACAATAGTAAAGGAAAAGAAAGAGCGAGTATGAATCCCCAAAGCATGATTCATTGGTCCTTAAGAAAGTTTATGGCTCGTTGTTAGATGGTAAAAAAAAAGAAAATATAAAAAATGATGAATGAGTTGTGAATGCCCTAAAACAAAGTGTCGAGCATCTTAAAGGAGAGAGTTAATTAAAGAAAAAAGGGGCAAATAAAAATGAGGTTGTTAAACGAAGGTTAAAAAATGAAGAATGTCTTGTATTAAAACGCTTGGGAATGAAATCATTATTCATAGCCAAAAATGGTACCTACCCATCCCCTAGCCTACATTACAACCCATAAAGACCTAGTTGATCTTGAACTTCCTTATTCTTAAGGTAGTGACGCAATACACGAAGGGCAAGCTTAAGGTTCATTGTTGGTAGCATGTGAATTCTTTTGGGAGAGTGAGCGGAATTTGACTCTTACACCTATTATTGTTTGAATTTTCTATATATCATAGCGACTCAGGGTGTTTTCTTGTGGTGAGGGCACATGTTCAATGAGGGACTGGTAACTTATGTGCCTGTGTGATCAAGAAATATACATGATTTTGTTGTGTTGTAGAGTCAATTCTTGAGGCTAGAAGGTTTCGAACGAGTCATACTTGTGATTGCATTGTAATACCATGCTTGTTGTGCAGCTTATGTGGTAGTTGTTGCCTAAGCTTAAATGCCTTAGTTTGGAGTGTAGTAGAGTCGTCGTATGCATGAAAGTGTGGAGTTGTTCAAGGACGAACAAAGCTTTAAGTGTGGGGTGGTGATCTTAAGCGTATTTATGCGCCTAATAACCATTGTATCTCATATATTTAGCTGAGTTCGAGAGCTAATTCTGTAGTTTTAAATTGCATTTTAGGGTAAATTGATTTTGTCTCCTCTAACCAATATGATAAGGTTTGTAGGATGAAAAGCAAGAAAAAATAGAAAACGAGGAATTCATCAAAGAAAATAAAAATGGAAGTTGAAGTTGCTAAGGAAAATGGCCAAAAGCTGGAAATGTACTGAATGGGAGCATCTCCGCGTCGCACAGCTGGGAGCTGAATTTTGGCAACTGAAGTGCACAAACTAGTGGAGTGTGTAATGCCTGCGCATCGCGGAGGAGGAATGAAGCTCTACAAATGTGAAGGGAGGGAACAGCTCCGCGTCGCGAACCTGGACTCCAGGATTTTGTCACGTGTTTTATTCCACCCTATATATAGTCCAGTTGTATTATGTTATTGGATACTCAGTTTTTAAAAATGAGGAGAACCAACTGAGCCTATGTGATGATCGACCCCAATGGTAGTTTTCAAAGTCAAGTCGTAGCTTCATATTTGATAGCGAAGGGAAATAACCTTAAACGAATCTCATCCTGAGAGCCCTGGAAGAGCAACTACTAAGAATATCCCAATGAAGTCCTCAGAAACTTGTTTGGATCCTGTAGACTATGACTACCAAACAACCCATTTGGTTCAATAGATGTAGCATAGTTGCATTAATGTGGAAAATAGTTGTTCTTGCTAATGGAGGCGGGTTGATAGTACTAGCAAAACCAATCTTCCAATGTTTATCTGATCCTCATGTTCAAATCTCTGTTGAGCTTTAACTTGTGCGACTTTAATTTTCTTTAGTGTTCTTTGATCTCTCATTACTCGACGTAGTTATTCAAGTAGCTTTCTCTGGTTTCTTAGTGTCTTTTCAAGTTTGAGATCAATAGGAAGTAAAGCTTTTCCTTTACTTCTAATATCGGATATGGACTAAGTTAACTTGATATAACACAACAACAACAAACGAAAGTGATATGAGAAATAAAGGTGTGTCAAAATTACACTTAAGTTAATCTTTAAACTATATCCTCCATAAACGGTGTCAAAATTTGATACACCCAAATCACACCTCTGAAAATATATAAAGTGATCGTTGTCAAATATAGAATTCAAACAAGGTTGGGATCAAATCCCATCGAGAATATTACTCTTAGGCATAATCAAAATAGATGGTCTTTATTTCTAAAATGGCACGTAAAGTAAATTTTGTAAAGAGTTTGATTTAGTATGCTGAAATACCTAAAGATTGATTGTGTTTAACAATAAAAATGTGAAGCTAAGGTTGTGGCTTCCCATTTTAGGTCGTAACTTTGATTCAGTTGCCTTAACAAAACTCTAACTAAGTAATCTTAGGTGTAAAACGATTGACTTCTAAAGTACATCTATAGTCCTTTCGGTTCATATAGAAGATGTCACCTTAAGTCCTTGTGGTACTTGTGTTTCTTTAACGATTATCAACCTATGTTTCGCATAGACTCTCTCTGTCAGGTCTCAAGTCTTTAGATGGAGCACAATTCTCAAATCATTGTGCTTAGTTCTTTTTTGTCAATCTTAACCTCTTTTTTCAAGTAAATTTAGAATACAAGTGAATTCTAATGCAAGTCTTTTATTAGAACCCATACAAATCGAAAAAACTAATCATACACCAAGAAATATCATCTAGAATTTCTAACAAGACAACTTTACGTTGTTACTCTTCTTTAAGGGTTCCACAACCCTAGCTATAGGGTTAGTTACCCATAATTATTGCAGAAGCTGAAATAAAATCTTAAAAAAGTATGCTTACAATGATCAAGTATTAAAATCAAGAACCGAAAGAGTGTATTAGATCCACAATAACTCGTTCACACTATCGAAATGAAAATAAGTGTATATTTCCTACAAAAGTTACGCTCCAGGAACTTAAAAATCAGATGAAAATTAAACTCTTAAATAAATCCTAAAAATATATATTTATAGTTTCTAAAAATACATAATAAAAATTTGGATTACTAATGTGATCACATCTACTTCGCCACATAGTGAAGCTCAATCAAATTGACGCGCCCGAATTGCGATGAACGGTAGGTGAGATTTGTCACTACATCTAGAGTTGCGTACACATTAGAGCACTGCATATCAAGTTTTTTCTACACCCATTCTACCTCGACTTGCGGTCTATGAACTAGATGATGCGGCGTCCCATATGGACTTGCAACTACATCACCAACTATTTATGGCAATAGTTCGTTAGATCACTTTCAACTCACCTTTTTACACCTTTTTATTTAGTTTCAACACAATCACTTGAAACTCATGAAAATCTGTCTTACTAGGCTAAAATACCGTAATTGTACTCTTTTTATCTCCAAGAACGCACAACAAAATATGCTTAAAGACCATATAAGTAGGCAAATGCGTATCAATATATGTCTAAGTCTCACGGGTAGTCAAGTAAAATAAGTAAACCAAAAATTAAAAGGCTTACAACCCGTTTGGATTGACTTAAGAAAAGTAGTTTTTAAGTAAAAAAAAAAAAAAAGTCAAACTTAAGTGATTTTTAAGTCAAAAAATAAAAAAGTTGGGGGAGACCTACTTAAGTCTTTAACCTTTTAAACGTATTTTAAGTTATTTTTAACTTTGTCAAACACTTAAGCTAAAAATGACTTAAAAGTAGGTTTGACCAACTTTTTAAGTCAATCCAAACAAGCTCTTACTCTAACTCAAATGAAAATTTCTCCCTTGAAAATCGCATAAAGTCGAACTCTAAAATCCCAAAATTCTTGAAATGAAGTTAAAAACCTAAGAGCACTATTTAAATACCTGCCACCATTACCCTTTGCAATTGAGACAAGAGGTTCCGCGACAGTGAGAGTAGTCAAACAAACCTTCTTCACAAACATGACTTGTCACACACAACTGTGATGCGTTCCTAGGCCCTATTGTGGTTACACCAAAAAAATATTTACGCATCCCATTTAGGGTGGAAAAATCAAACTCAACATGTTCAAGTTTGAGCAAGTTATTGACCTACTTATTTATTAGCTTAGCTCATTTCAACCCATTAGTTACTAAGTTGATATGTAACCCAAATTGACTCATGAGAAATCTTGTCAATTTTTTTAAAAAAAAAGATAATTTTTTTTGTTGATATGTTATATATAGTCATAATAAAGAAAGAAAATATTTTATTAAGTACCGAAAAATTATTAAAGAGCAAATTAAACAATTAAAAATTGTACATGGTTACCTTTCTTTTTGGTGCCTTTTATTCAATAAAATGGGCTAGAAGCCTGCCTTTGACTAAAAAAAAAACAATTAAAACTTAGTAAGAATCGGACAAGTTTGATTATGACCCGCAATTCTACCCATTGTCCAAGTAACTTATTGGGGGGTCAAACCCTGCTCATTTATAAATTCAACCCATTTTGAACTTCTCAAAGATAACTCAGATCGCTCATTTGGTACCTCTAATCCTATCGGGGTGTTTCGACTCCAAAAAAGAATTCACCCAAATCTCTCAGATCTCAACCCATACCATACTCCTTAAATAAGTCTCAAATGGTGAATCTGACCTGTACAAAGCCTCTAACCCTTATATGAGGGCTGAGGTGTTAACACTAAAAATTCAGATAGAGTCAGATGATTATAAATGGAGATGACTAGACCTGGTTCACGGTAATAGTTATGGCATATTTATGCTCTCACGAGTATGCAGATGCAAAATATACTGAAGATAACATATACTATGGTATACAGAGTGAAAGTGTTCAATTATTCTACAATTTTCAGTATGCATTTTCACTACACTAGCACTTTGTAATATCAGTTGAGAGCAATCCATAGCATACCCAATGTTGTTTAGGGCAATGTATGAGCTCTAAACTGATACTTCAAGATTTTTGCAACTTATTATTTTTCTCATGTGTAATTGACAGTTTTGTTATGTGTTACTAAAAGAAAATACATAGTCCCTTGCCTAGAGGTATCTTAGTTTCTAATAATAATAATAATAATAATCAAAATTATCCTCTCAAACTAATTAATTAATCGGCGTTGGAGACTGGATTTGATGGTACCATTGCGTTCCAACACTTGACTTCAGTATCTTTTGGCATTTTGTAGTGTGCTCTTGCTTCAATAATAATTAACAACACGTAGTATGTGGATCCCTCAATTATCTAAAGCCAATTTGTTGCTTATTTTACGATATAAACCTTGAACAATGTTATATATCTGATGTGAATTGAACCATGTAACAACAACACAGTGTAATTCTATAAATAAAGTTTAAAAAGAGTAATGTGAATGCAACTTTACCCCTACCTTCGTGAAGGTAGAAAGACTTTTGATACCTTCAGCTCAAATAAAGCATATCAAAATCTTATTTGGAACCATCTCATATCCAATCCTAGCAGCTATACTAGCATATGGCACATGAATCACAAATACCAGGTATATTTTTAAACCTTTTTCCTTGAAGGGCATCCTTTGGTAGGTAGAAAACGTTTCTACAATTTTCTTGTGTTCGCTTGGTCAGAAAAAAATAAAAAATATTTCTTTAAGGAAAACAAGTTTCCTTAGAAAGAACAAGCTGCACAAGTCATAGTCCAAATTGATTAGTGTCCTCCCCACCATTCAACACAATTCATCTTCACTATTTTCTCAAATATACATTGTACCGCTCCATTAGTAAGATGATCATAAAGTGAAACATTGTAGGATAATAATGCAGATGTACTCTTACAATAAAACTATTAAATGTGTTTCTCAAGGAGAATGTAAAGAATTTCAAAGACAGGTAATATAGACATTAAAGTATTTAGCCTCTAGCCATTTATATAATGGCATTTTAGGAATTTAAAGCTACTGTTTGCCAATTGATACAAGCAAATGCACCAACAGTTGTTACATCTAATAAGTAATATTCGAACAAACAGACGCAACTCATTGCATCACAACAAAGAGGAGGACAGACATCTATAGCAACCATACAGCTTCAAGCACACAGTGATACCAACTAACACCCTTTACGCAGCGACCGCCTAGTCAGTCACCAGATGCTGATGTTGTTGTGCACTACACTAGCTCAGCTCGGAAAAAAGTGGTTGTTACACATTGATCAAAAACAAAAGGTGTACCTTGAACTACATGTAGCTAATACTTAATAACAAGTAGAATCTACTCAAAATAGAGAAAGATGCCGATCACGGTTCCACAACCATCTCTGCCTTGGACAGCAAAGGTTAATAGTAGCAAGTGCTCCTTTGAGAACATGAAATTACAAGTATCCTTGAAGTTTTTACTTTTCTTCTCCTCCAACATCATTCCACAATAGGACCACTCCAATTGCAATAGAACAGCATGAAACTAGAAAATCAGATTTAGCAGAGACAGCAGGACGTTCAAATAAATTAAAATTCATCATCTTTAAAGTTAACAGCAAGATCCCAGTAATGGGGAACCCCAGCATCAGCAAAAACTTTACGAGCAGCAGCCTCAGTCCTGCAGTCATAAACAAAAAACCTATGGAAGCTTGATTTAGCAACACTCCCTTGCCAGACCAACACACACTTGTTGAGAGGCTTATCTTCATCTTCACCTTCATCATCTTCTTTCTTACCAGCAGCTGCCCAATCAATTCTTCTAAGCATAAGTTTCCCATATCGCTTGATTGATTTTTTCCCACCTTCAACAACAACAACACTAATACCTCCTGAGATCACTGCACACCCAGTCAAACGATTCTCCTGAGCGTTAACATCCACCTTGAAGCGGGTTTGTGGGTGGGAGAGGTCATTAATTTTGTATACTGAAACAATAGTCTCCGGTGCGATATTTGAGTCATCAAAAAGTTTCCTCTCTTTCTTCTCTCGACGCTCATCAGGAGTAAGCTTACGAGCAATATTCCTGTCTACATGAGCCTGCTCACGCTCAGCAGCAGCACTTCTGATCTCCATTTCAAGCTTTGTAGGATCCTGTGTGGCTTCTGAGCCAAGAACTTTCATTAGATTGCTCATTTTAACTTTCGGCTTTGGTGGTTCCACCAGGCCTTGTCGTATCATTTCTTGTCTTTCTTTCTCTCTGGCCAATCTTCGTTGAGTTCGAAGTTTCTTTTGCTCCTTTTTGGTTAGTTTCAATGGTTGGGGAGGAGGTGGAGCTGGTTCAGCAGGTGGCTCAATAGGGCGAGGATGTTCAACATATATGGTGATCTTTTCAATTTTCAACTGTTCGTAAGTTACATTACCATCAACATCACCATAAGTACCAGATCGTAACAGAGGAGCATCCCTGGCAGGTCAAGGCAAGAAAATAAGGGCAAGCACAAAAGAAACAGTCATTTCAAGTTATTTTCAGACTATTACAAGACAAAGAAAACCCTAACCTCTAGTCAATATTTCATTATTTTTCCGCTCCAGAAATTTATAACAGGTTTAGCATAGGTAACAGAAAGAACAAACCAAAGAGGCTTGCAACATCACAAGAATATTACAATCCACATTACAGGTATTCGTGCAGAGAGTTCTGCAGAAAGATATAGCCAGAGGAAGGTGGAGTAATTTCATGTGGATAGGTTGCATAATGCATGTTCTTTCTTTATTCCTTATCTTGGTGAAGCATAGATAGACAGATAACAGAAGCACATCGGGATCTACCACCTACCAAGATGCTCTCATTTTACAGTTAACTTCAAGACCACCAGTTCAAGCTCCCGAGCCACACTGTGGCCCCAACAATCAGAACTCAGGAGACATTCAAAAGTTTACTAGAAAGCAAAACAATATTGACATTGAAAAACATTTAGATCAACTTACCACCACTCAACGTCAGGAATAGGTTCCTTCTGTTTTTCCTTGGCGATAACCCTTTCCGATACCTCAATGAGATTCGGATTTATGTCAGGCTCTGCTTTAGCCTTGATCAACTGTGCTTGCTTTGCCTTTAGCTCTTTAGCTCGTGCTTCACCAAATTGGCTCTGAAGACAAATGTTGCAACATGATCAAAACTAGTATAGGAAGCAACAAGAACAGAGAAGGAGTACTGAAGAAAACAAAAAACAGCAGCAGCAACCATAAAAGAGGGCAGAGCCCAGTGCAGGAAGCATCCTGTGTAGGACCCGAGGAAGTGACGTACCCCAATAGCAGCAGCAACCATAACAGGGAAAAGTTAAATACCTTTAACTTGATTATCTCTGCATCTCTGGACCATTTGCCTTCCTCCACAAACTGAAATGTCATCCTCTTGGGCCTCAAAATTTTGTTCTTGTCAATTCCCATGCCTGGATCATAATGGGGATTTTTCTCAGGATCAACTTCAAGTTCAGGTTTGAGAATTTGAAATGCTTCTTGTTTCTTTTTATTGATGTTCACCTGCACATATACTCCAGGTTAAACACAGAAATTCAAACAAAATATAAAATATGAGAATGGACAGCCAGAACAAAAATGGGCCATACCTTAAGGGTGCTAGATGGCTTAAGCATATTGACAATATTTCCCTGCTCATCGATTTCCCTACCAAGGGCATCCAATCGAAGAACAGGGGCTTTTGCAGGCTTTGGCTGAAGGGTAACCTCTGGTGGCATTTGCCCCGGAAACATGTTTATGAGGGGAGCAAATTCTGGGTCCTGTCGGAATCCCATCTTAGCAGCAAGCTCCTGTGCACGCTTTACTGCTTCATATTTTTGAGCTGTGAGCCCCATAAGATGAGGCAAACGAGTGGATGGTGGATTGGATGCACTTGGTGCTGAACCAGGAGTTAGCAATACCCCTGCATCTGAAGATGCAACTGGAGTAGGAAAAATCCCTGCATTAGCCGAAGGTTGAAGGCTCTCCTTGGGTCCCACCTGTGGAAGTCCCTCTCTAGTAAAGTTGGGACCCTTGTTCTTGTTTAACTACATGATAAAAATGAGCACAGTTACAAAGACTATGATATGTTTATAGCGAAGTGGAAACTCTAATCTTCCGTTTATATCCTTTTGCTCTCCCACACCCCCAAATTGCCCCCGGGAAAGGGAACCAGGATCGGGAGCAAAAGAGATCCAACAACCAAAAAGAAAAACAGCGTGCAAAACAGAAATGTGCTAGATATTTGTAGCAACTTACTGCAGGTATCTTCTTGAACTTTTGAGTCAACTCCTTTTGCATTTGTAAAGCTCTCTTCGCTTTTGCTAAAGCATCAAGGGATAAGCTCCCACTCTTGCCAGCACCAGAAACTGTCCCGTCTGTACTAGATTTCCCAGGAATCTGATGAGATCCGTTAATATTAACTCCCTTATTTTCATTTGTGGTAGAAAGCAAAGATACCTTGGTAGCTGGAGAATCACTATGAGCCAAGTAGTTACCAGGCAAAGTCCTTGATGTCACATTGTATGATCCCATTGTCTCACCCTGAAAAGTAAGGTCAGGGAAAAATCAGCACAAAAATCCCAGAGAGCACTAAAGTGTCACAAACAGTGAAAGGAACGTGTACTCATCTCAAGATGCAACAAAAAAAAAAATGAACAGCACTTCTCAATCAGAAGGAAAAAACACAAAACAGCAAAGACATGGGCAAGTCAAATAAGCTATCCAAATCTTCCAAGGTTGAAGACTCAATCCCAAGCAGAGCATTACAATAATTCCATGTGACAATATGAAAAAAGAATTTTATCGTCTGAATCTCTTAATCAACCTTTAAAACAATGGTGTTTTTGAGAGCGCAAAGCACAAAGAGAGACTAGGCCTGGCCAAAATAAACCTTGCACAGACACAATGTATATAATCACAATTTTAAAACTGAAAAGTAGATGGCAAAAAGTTCATCCATAGGACAAGCAAATCAAAACATAAATGGATCATCATCCTACTCTTCTACAAGATTGTCAAAACCAATTAGCTGTAGCAACTTTTGCCCTTCCTATGTCCTTTAACCAAAAATGTTCTCAACTCCACTTCCTCCGCAACCCCAAGTGAAATCAGAATCTTCACCAAATACTTCTTCATCTTCATGATTTTCAGGGACTTCACTTAACCATTCATTAGTCTCATCAATATTGTCAAAAAAAATCCAATCCTTTGTAACAACGCATCAATGTTTTATTGTATCTAATATACACTAGATCATTGAGACACTTTAGGGTTGTGGCAAGTAATTATGTAGCATCCCAATTCCTAACCTCTTGTTTTGAATAATCACATCATGTTCCTTGATTTAGCTCCTCCTAGGTTTAAATATGGTTTTTGGACTTGTTGGGGATGGACTCTGTTTGGCACCCAAGGGGCTCGAGTGAGTTTAGGGCAAGAAATTACACTTCAACATGTTGCAGATTTTATTTGTCTAGTGCAACCACAGTTGCAGAAATGGCCTCGCAATTGCGACACTACAATTACGGATTCAGTCATACAATTGCAAATTGCAATTGCGGAAATAGCCATGCAATTGCAAGGCCAGCCAGATTGTAGCATGACGCATTGCGAGCTAGCAATCAGAATTGCATAAATGGTTGTGACATAAAAGGGGTTGTTTCTGAAATTTTTGACATTCCAACAAAATTTTGGACGACCTAGGCTACAAATTGGAGGGCAGTCCAACTTGGAATCCATATATCAAACCCTAGCGATTATACATTATTCTTCATTAGATTTTTTCATCAAAACTATGAAATAGAATGTAAGATTTGGGTCCAAGCCCTAGAAACATCTAATTGAGAATTTTACATCAATATGAAGTCAGATTAGAAATTTTATTTAATATTAGGACTTGTAGGGTTATGGAAACCCCGAAACGTAATTTTCTCAAGGTTGTCTTTTTTGGGTTAACTTTGACTTTGGCCTAATCTAGAAATATGGAATTGACATTAATGGATCAGACCACAATCCCCTTATACCTTCAAATTCATGCCACAACTCAGTTCTTTCATGGTTAGTATGAGGTCCATATACGCCAGAGAAAACCCATTTGAATCATCTACTAAATTAAACGTTCAAATCTACAGGAAAGAGAAAATCCCAGCTTCAAAATCAACACATTTCCAGGCTCTTTTGTCCCACATAATTAGAATCCCCTCCTTGGTGCCAAGTGCTTTGAGTTCTGCCCAATCAATCCACCTATTCCCCCAAACCTGCCTGATCAGTGAAATGTTCCATTCCTTTATTTTAGTCTCCTGAAAACATATGATGTTTATCCCCCATTTGTGAATAAGAGATTTCAAAGTGCTTCTCTCATCATTATTGTTGAGACCCTGCACGTTCCAGATAAGAAGCTCTACTCCCATCTTGAGTGAGCTTTTTTGAGACCTGCCCGTTTCCTTCTTTCTGTTTTCTCAACAATCAAAAAGAAAAACAGCGTGCAAAACGGAAATGGAGTCGCTGAATTGGAGCCTATATCTATAAAAATGCCAAAGAATGCTCTTCAACTTTTTTCTTAAAAAACAAGTTCCGACTTTATTTTTTCTTCCATTCAGGTCCTCTATTTAAACGCAAAAATGAGGCAACAACTTCCGCGCTGATTGAAAATCCAATTAGCTACTAAACTTTCATTTTCTTAATTATATTTTTAAGTGGTAGATTTCTAATTAAGAATCATTTTGATAAATAATATTTGAATTAATTCAAAACTAACAAATTTACTAACTATTATTTAGAAAGTAATTTAATTATGCTTAGACAATTAAAGGATCAAGATAATACCTTAGACCAATAAAATAGGAGTTCTTTTTAAAATGATCATAAAGGGCTGGCAGTAGCCGCAGGGATTCGAACCTGCGCCCACATCTTGTTGTGTCAAGGGTGTCTAAACTATGATATTTTTTTTACACTAGTAACATTTGTATTTCAGTCAGTACTAAAACCATATTTACAAAAAAGAAGAAAAAGATTAGTCTTTCCAATGCTAAACCAGGAACTAGATGGACCCTAAAACATCTATGATTGATTCGGTCTCATTGGAGTGTAGACATTTATACACCAAAAACAGAACAACAAAATACATTTAAGCTTGACTTCCTGCAGGTTGTTGTCCCTATTTTCAAAACATCTATCATTTCTCTCTCTCCATATAGTCCACCATATACAAGCAGGGATCATCCTCCATCTTTCACTGTTTGTAGCCCCAACTCCAGCCTCCTCCCAACTGAAAAGAGTCTCATCAATCTTACTAGGCATACTCCAGGAAATGCCTCTGAGATTAAGGAAAATCTGCCACAGTTGGTCAGTGAAATTGCAGTGTAGAAAGAGGTGTTTTACTGTCTCTGTATCCTTACCACATAAGGAGCATCTGTTGCATAGAGATATACCTCTCTTGGCCACATTGTCCAATGTCAGAACTGCTTCATTGGCTAGCAGCCAGGTGAAGCATGCCACTTTTTGTGG